>JAIGNY010001734.1:1222500-1370338 GCA_020152595.1 Chiridota heheva | reverse complement strand
AATTGTTTGATTAGAAGCTGCAGATTCTGATATTGAAATGGTTTGTTCTGGAACAAGGAAAGTCGGTGGGCTATTGTTAATGTCCGATATATTTATTGTGACTGTTCCTAATGTCTTGCGTGATGGACTGTTCAAATCGAGACGGAAACATTCAACATGTAGGATGAGAGTTGTTCTCGATCTATTCGGGCACCGGTGCTAGCTGTCAAATAAACAAAGAAAGCCACTCAAAAATGAATAACTCGGGCCACAATTCATTCAATTGACCTCTAAGTTAGGAAATACTCCACACCCACCATAGCAACATGAGTAACTAGGTGGGGCAAACAAAATGTCCAACCCGCAATCATGACATGACCAATGCATTGACATTTAGATCCATTTATGGCATTTTTGTGTGTCTTTAGAGTTTTTAGCAAAAAGAATAAACTTTAAAATTGTGTTTGCTAACCATTCTGGGTAATGGGAATCGGATTTACAAAACCCGTAGTAGACACAATTTTTTTTCACCATCTTGTCGTTACTCAGTCTGTGTGTGCAAAAAAATTTGTTTTGAGTAGTACATTGCATTGACTGCATGAGCGCGTGCCGCTAGATAGCTGTCTACTATACCCCCGTACCAGGTAGGATTTTTGCCCCACTTAGTTACAGATTTTGTTGCTAGGCAAATTCAGTGCAGTGAAAAGCTGTCAATCAGCTAATTCAGAGAAATCAATTGCACTCACACCCAATAGAGTGATGATAAGTCATGGATGAAAACAGAAAACATACTTTCAACATCGATATGAATCCTCTGCCCTGGAGTAGCTCTATCAATATATGTATAATTCAATTATCAGATGATAATTTCCATGATGTACTACTGCTATGATCAACATTTAAATTTGGCGGTACCTTCTACACAAAAGTAAAAGACAACAAATATCTTACAGTTATAACGCCTGTAACCGGATCGATTTCAAAAATTTCCGCCTCCGCCTTCATCGATGGTAAAGCGTGCATTATCTCCATCATCATCCATGGCAAACAACTGACCAATCACAGTGCCTGAAAGAAAGTATTCAATGATGCCCATTTCTTTTTAAACTAACAATTTATCTCTACAGTCTGAGCAAGTCCATCTTATATGAAAGAAAAACTTTAAAAGAAACAAAATGGTGAAAAAGTATTCAAAAATCTTATTCAGTTAAGGATAATTAAGTGTAAACCCTGTCTTATCTTTTGTAGAAATGACTGATGTTGTAAGTCTAGTATCATGGAAGGTTGCTACACTCATCCTTACAATCTTTACAACTATTTTTCTCAAACTTTCTTCTTGTGGTATATTATAATATCTACAAGATTGTGTTTTTAACTTTCCTGACATATCCAATGGTTTTTAAGCCACACAAAAGGTTGTAAAAAGCTTATATCAAAACAGAAACAGGTTAAACCATAAAATAATTTGAAAATAAGCCTCACAGAATTAAATATGTTAGTTTTAATTTAAGTAGGCTAAAATTATCTATACATCACAGTTTATCGGAAGTGAATTCCACACTGCAGAGGCAGCATAACTGAAGATGTAGGTCCACATTATGAGGTTCTGGTGTTAGGTACATTTAGATACATTAAAGATGAAGAATGTAAGGGTTTAGTGAAAGTCTAAATAGATATCAGATTACAAAGGTACTGTAGTGCACAATTCTTAAAGTACTAGTTCAAGGGTCAAGCAAGTCCATCTTCTGTGAAAGATGACTTTAAAAGAAACAAAATGGTGAAGAAAGCATCCAAAAAACCTAATTCCGTTAAGGAGATATTAAAAGATTAGTTCAGTGGTCAAACAAGTCCATCTTCTGTGAAAGATGACTCTAAAAGAAACAAAATGGTGAAGAAAGCATTCAAAAATCTTATTCCATTAAGGAGGGAGGCATTCAAATTTAAAGTTTGGTATCATTTGTGTAGAAACGACTGAAATTAGACTAGTTGTGAAGTCAGATTCCTCAAAGTCTTTATGTATTCTATCATATTTTGTCCTGCGATTGTGAGGCTTAAAAATGTAGCCCGAGGTTAATTGTGTGTATAAGATTACAGAAAGCCAGTGCTGAGTAATTGGGGCACTTTTGTGATTAAAATCACTCATCCGTGCTAGGTTTTCTTAGTGGGAGAAATTTGTTTGCAAACTGGGTGTTAAATAGCTGTGTATCATATGCCTGAGCTGATGTGTGCATTAACTGTGAATGATTGACGGACCATTTCTCCTGAGGAAAGATATTGCTTCATGCTTGACCACTGAACTAATTCTTGAACATATCAAGAAATAAAATAACACATTTTTTAAACAATAAAATCAATCCTTGCAAATTATAATGACTTACTTGTTGTGGAGTTCTCGGGCAATGTAAAAAATATAACTGTTTGGAATCAACAGCGGATCATTATCGTTAACATTGATCACGTTAACTCTGATGGAAGCCATTGCTGAGCCACCTTGAGAATCTGTCGCTGTTACGTTGAAGTCATACTGGTCTTTCTGTTCATAGTCTAGCACAGCTGAAGAAGTCAAAACACCTGTGAAAAAGAGAAATATATGTTTTTGAGGCAACATACATAATGGTTGTTTGCACCTTTACTTATACTTTTGACCTTAATCATGAGCGCTGCATTGTGTCCTTGAGCAAGACACTTTACTTGCTTCAGTCCACTTAACTGTGAAAATGAGTGCCAGCAGTGCTGGGGAGTTAATCTCCGATGGACTGGCATCCATTGAAACCAGGAATAAGCACCAGCTCTATGTCGCCTAATAGCTTGGATCGATTTAGCTTAACTTTTAACCTTATACTTTGACCTTGATATTTTAAAAATATAAGTCAAAAATGTTACTACTATATTGTCCGTCTTTTGGCATAGTGATGAATGTCAATTTCTATTACCTTTGTATATCAATTCCGCATACTGGTGAATATCTTTAGGACTAATCAAATATAAAAGAGAAGTAATATGTACATTTTCATAATAATTTTCAAAACTTTTATCTTTTGCCCTCTTCAACGAGGTATAGATATACTATTTTACCCTTCAGAAGCACAATGAAAAGTAAATTCGAAAATTAAAAATTGTTGACATCGAGTTTTTCAAAACATGTTTTTCCTACATCCGTTCCTAGGCAGAAAGGGGGACAATAAGGTGCCTATGAACTTTTGAAAATATATGGCGCCTTTCAACGTTTTTTAAATATATGGTGCCTATCAAAACTTTTACTAATATGCCTATTAATTTTGTTCAATAATGTGGTGCCTATCAAAAATCTTTAAAGTATATGGTGCCTATCAAAAATCTTTCAAACATAGATATGGTGCCTATCAATTTTGTTCAATTATGTGGTGCCTATCAAAAATCTTTAAAATATATGGTGCATATCAAAAATCTCTAAAAAATATGGTGCCTATCAAAAAAATTTAAAACATACATGTTGCCTATCAATTTTTAAAATATGCCTACCAACAATTTCTTTAATATATGGTGCCTATTAAAACATTAACTAATATATGGGGTGCCTATCAACTTTTAAAAATATATTGTGCCTATCAATGAAATGTAAAATTATATGCTGCCTATAATTAATTTCAAAAATATATGATGCCTATCAAAGAGTTTTAGACCATATTTGGTGCATATCAATTTTGTTCAATTATGTGGTACCTATCAATGGTGCCTATCACAAATCTTTAAAGGAATATTCCCATGAATTTTCATTTTCATATATATGATAGAGGACTATTAAAGAAACAATGTGGTGTAACAAACATGTTGATATTTTTTATTTTTATCATTTTATCATTGCATTTCAAAGATTGCCTGAGTGTCTTGAAAAGTGACTTCGCAGTGTAAAGTGTGATGTCATAAAGGCAAATCCAAGACAATTCTTATTCAATTCTATAAAACAACAAAAATGTTTTTCTTTTACTTAAGAGTATTAAGTTCATGAGCAGATGGGCTAATCACGCTCTTATAACATGTGCCGACAACGACGAGTGAACAGACAATTACAATGACGGGGGTAGTCGCCTGCGTATTCGGTTATGATAGGAACAATGCTACCACAAAACGCTTAATACCACCCGGACGAGAACACAGGTATGACATACGGACAAACATAACATCAACAACCAAGTCAATGTCCACCGCCTTTGATAAGCAGTTGTGGTGCACTGGCGTGTCTACCCAACCCAGGCTTGAACCCAGGGCCTCGTGGTCTGTAGACATGTATGATAACCCCTACACCACAGTTAGTAGACGATGATGTGTTACTTTCCAATCCTTTTTAGACCAGTTTTCTATGATGTGATTATTAATGCTTCATGCAGATTAGGGAATTAGCTTACATTGTGTCTGTCAGTCACAGGCACAACAAGAACCACTCAATACCCTTTTCACCCAATGAAGCATAAAATGAGTGCCATCTAAGACTGAGTCTTTGTTTGTTTTAGCCGGCTCTGTTGTGGTCATGTAATGTGAAACTGTGTGCGTGGAGTGTGAATGATTCAAGAGGATGATTGGCAGTAGTCGAAGTTGTATCAGATGTTGAAAATACTGCTGAGCAGCGGAAATTTTCGGTCAAATACCATCGGGCATCACGCGGCATGAAGTGTATGTTATACCCCATCTCAATGAATAAACCAAAAAAATGCTTCCAGTTATTTAGGAAGAGGCAATTAATTTTCAAATTGTGTTCAATTAGTTGCCTTTATGACATCACACTGTACACTGTGATGTCACTTTTAAACACAATACCACAATATTTGAAATGCAATAACTCCTAAACGAAATAAGATACCAGCATGATTTTTACACCCAATTGTTTCTTCCATAGTCCTCTATCATAACATAAATTTTGCCTCTCAGCTGAAGGGAGTCAAATTTTGTAAAGGAATGACCCACCCTAACAATTAAAGAGGTATAGTTCAATAATAATTCTGACATATTCTTAGTGGAATGTAAGAAATTCTTACCAGAATTGCTGTCAATCACAAATGCATTCGACTCATTACCAGTGATACGGTAAATGACATTCCCGACTTCATCCGAGTCAATCGCTCTCACCACTGGCATCTGAAAATTATATGAGATTAATTACGTTAAATTCAAATAAACGAAAAAAAGGTCAATGTCGATACTACTTTAAAGCAAATCGGAATTCTAAGATTCTTTGTCAGCAAACCTCTTAAGAACAAAGTTAGACAACTGTTCCACGCAAACAAAGGGTCACTGCAAATTCAAATTTGGAATCTTTTGAGTAAATTTACTGACCTTCACACAATTTTGCCAATTTTTCAAGGTTAGTATTTTTTCTGATGGAAAGAATCATTTCTAATAATTTATGAAGATTAATCTATTTTATAAAATTTATGTTTATTTGTTTGATGAGGACTTGAACGGCACCATGACAACGAGGGACAAATTGTGCCTGAGAGGTTAGATCATTCTAGAGGTAGGAAGGAAGAAAACGGGGAGATTGAGAGAAACATGAGAACTAAAATTTCTGTGGATTATTTACATTGCAATGACCCGTGCATTAAAACCCGTTAATGCACGACCATGATTATTTGGCTTATTACATTTTTGAAACAGGAATTTTTTTTAATAAAGCAATAAAATATATGTAAACATTTCTTGTTTTGTATTCTTTTAGTTGTTTTTTAGGCATTTTAAACAATCTGATGCAAAAATTTTATAAAAAAGATAAATGTTTTGGCATCATGTTTATATGCATATTTAATGCACGGTTAAAGGACTTTGCACTCGTGAATTACCCTCCTAAAGTCCAAATTTCATTTGTGATGTATTTTTGATAATACTTTTATTTGAATGTGTCTTATATGTTATGTTGTAAAGAAAAAGGCTTGAGGCCTAATCATTGAAAATGAAATTGAATTGAAATCTTTCTGATCTTTTTCTTCCCCTTTTTGTGAGAACTTCTTTACTCATCCCATCCGATATGTAAATACCCTCCCCCTCTCCCCAATCCCTGTGGGCCTGTCTGTAACTGTGTCAAGTGCATACTTCCCAGCCCACATATCTCTCATACAAGTTTAGGTGGAGAATTCAAACTGTTACAAAAACTGGGTTATTAGCAGCAGAACTTATGCTATATGTCAGATCAGAAAGACTAAGTGAAGGACAAATCAGTCAAAAAGGAGAAGAGAGGCTGAAAAGAGAGGCTGAGAAGAGACAATCCAGACAAAATAGTATTAAAGGATAAGTTCAGTGGTCAAGCATGTCCATAATATATGAAAGAGGGTTTAAAATGAAACAAAATAATGAAGAAACCATTCAAAAATCATATTCTGTTAAAGGATTAGTTCAGTGGTCAAGCAGGTCCATAATATATGAAAGAGGGTTTAAAATGAAACAAAATGGTAAAGAAAGCATTTAAAAATCATATTCTGTTAAAGGATAAGTTCAGTGGTCAAGCATGTCCATAATATATGAAAGAGGGTTTAAAATGAAACAAAATGGTGAAGAAAGCATTTAAAAATCATATTCTGTTAAAGGATTAGTTCAGTGGTCAAGCAGGTCCATAACATATGAAAGAGGGTTTAAAATGAAACAAAATGGTAAAGAAAGCATTTAAAAATCATATTCTGTTAAAGGATTAGTTCAGTGGTCAAGCATGTCCATAATATATGAAAGAGGGTTTAAAATGAAACAAAATGGTGAAAAAAGCATTTAAAAATCATACTCTGTTAAAGGATTAGTTCAGTGGTCAAGCATGTCCATAATATATGAAAGAGGGTTTAAAATGAAACAAAATAATGAAGAAACCATTCAAAAATCATATTCTGTTAAAGGATTAGTTCAGTGGTCAAGCAGGTCCATAATATATGAAAGAGGGTTTAAAATGAAACAAAATGGTAAAGAAAGCATTTAAAAATCATATTCTGTTAAAGGATAAGTTCAGTGGTCAAGCATGTCCATAATATATGAAAGAGGGTTTAAAATGAAACAAAATGGTGAAGAAAGCATTTAAAAATCATATTCTGTTAAAGGATTAGTTCAGTGGTCAAGCAGGTCCATAATATATGAAAGAGGGTTTAAAATGAAACAAAATGGTAAAGAAAGCATTTAAAAATCATATTCTGTTAAAGGATTAGTTCAGTGGTCAAGCATGTCCATAATATATGAAAGAGGGTTTAAAATGAAACAAAATGGTGAAAAAAGCATTTAAAAATCATACTCTGTTAAAGGATTAGTTCAGTGGTCAAGCATGTCCATAATATATGAAAGAGGGTTTAAAAATGAAACAAAATGGTGAAGAAAGCATTTAAAAATCTTATTTTGTTAAAGGATTAGTTCAGTGGTCAAGCATGTTCATAATACATAAAAGAGGGATTAAAATGAAACAAACTGGTGAAGAAAGCATTCGAAAATCTTATTCTGTTAAAGGATTAGTTCAGCGGTCAAGCATGTCCATAATTTATGAAAGAGGGTTTAAAATGAAACAAAATAATGAAGAAACCATTCAAAAATCTTATTCTCTTCTGTTGAGGAGATATCTAAGTTTAAAACTCTATGCTGTCTGCATAGAAATGACAATGGGAATTTGGTGCCTTCATCCTCACATTCTTAACAATTTTCTTAACAATATATTCTTAACAATACATTCTTAACAACATTCTTAACGATTATTTTAAAGAAAATTAATTTAACACTTTTACTATTGAATTATTTTTCTTTGGAACTTTTTCAGGTGCTATGTTATAATTACTTTTACTAGATTCTGATGTACTACTTTCCTGAAATATCCCATGGTTTTGAAGCCACAAAATCACAAGGTGAAATATAATAAAATACATAAATACTTTGAGGAATCTCAGGCTGTGATGTCACAACTAGTCTGATTTCAGTCATTTCTACACAAATGAAACCAAACTAAAATTTTTAAATGCTTTGTTCACCATTTGTTTCTTTCTTCATATAAGATGAACTTCCTTGACCCCTAAATTAACCCTTTAATTGATACTGTACATCAAACAAACTAGAAATTTGCAAGTTTAAAGGTCACGCCTAAATATATTTCAAGCATCTGCAATATATTTTATCCTTGGAGGTCATCCTATGGTATGTTCTAATTGTTTAATTTCTTTTCTTTTCAAGCCAGGTTTTGTTTCAACTGCTATTCAGACCAGGAATCTGTTCTTTGAGACAAACTTTTCCATTCTTACTGTTTTCTTTCAAACCAAATATAAATTGTTATTAAGACCTAGATTTATTGCTTAGAGTTCTTTTCAGACCAGAAATTCCTTTTGTGAGTGAAATACAAATTGCTATTGAGATCAAGGCTTAGTTAGTTGTTTTCATTTTTTTTTGAGGCAAGAAATTTCAAAATACCAACAACGTTCCATTAGGTCAAACTTATTGTAAACGCTGTCGCCCGACGACAGACAAAGACAGACTGATCGTTATGTCTCTTTCTGCTTGGTGGGTGAGACAAAAAGAGATTTTAAGTTATTATACAGGAGTTCTGCAATGTAGCTTCATATTTAATTACCGTATTGACTAATGTTCCAATGTCAGCATTCTCCAGGATGACACCAACAAACAAGGATGACAGGAACACAGGTGGGACGTCATCAGCATCTGATACAGTTATGACCAATGAAGTAGCAACCTGTTATTTAAAAAAATGAAACAAGCAATCTATGAATTCAAACTGCATATGACATAACATTAATCGAAATATTGAAATTCCAGTAGATATGAAAATCCCAACCTAAGATATTAAAAAATATTTTATGACTCTTTGCCTCAAGAGCAATCAAATCCATCACATAAAATAATAGACTTACATTCCTAGCATCATCAGGATCCATCGGCATGTCAGAAGCTTGGATGACCAGCGTGTAGCTAGCAACGCTCTCCCGATCCAAAGTTTTGTTCAAATAATCTCTCCAGTCTATTAAAAGAAGACAAAAATTAAGCACAAATAAATGATGAAAAAAAAAAAATGATAAAAAGACAAAAAACAGACCAATCCAAAACTTGAACTTAAAGAGTATCTTCTATAAAACAAAATCCTATTTCAATATCAGTTTTTCTTAAAGAAATCTTGTTCTTCTGAGAATCCACAAAATTAATATCTTATCTTTCACCTTTGCAGACACTCATGACCTAAGACAGAGAACCAAACTAGGCAAACAAGCTTGTCCAAATAATTACTCAAATTTTTTGTAAAGATAAATCTTTGTAGCAAAGTAATCACCATAAAAACTACTGTAATCCACAAAATTTCAAAATGTAATATTTTCTGAAATAACTAAAATCCCAGATGAAAATTCCAGTTCAATTGGGTTGAACTGGGTTTTTTCAACTGGGTTAACATAAAAATTGGAACAACTGGGTTGAACTAGGTTATCTACTTTGCCCTATTTGAACCCAGTTCAAACCCAGTTCAAACCCCGTTCAAGCCCAGTTAAACCTAGCTCAACCCAGTTCAGCCTTGTTGAAAACTTCAAATGGGGTGAACTGGAATTTACAGCAGGGATGTAATTCCTTACCTCTTTATTGATAACAAAAACATTTTCTTCATTTCCACCGACAATGGAGTATCTGACTATTCCATCTGGACCAAAGTCATCATCCGTTGCCAAGACGATGAAACCCAGTGAACCAATGGTAGCGTTCTCACTGATAGTGACAGCATAAGGGGTTTCTTGGAATTCTGGGCCATTATCATTGATGTTTAGAACGGTAATGCCAACTTGTGTCTGCAAAGAAGATTGAGATGTTTGCAACTGCATGATGAACACTTTTCTTTTCCATTTAAAGGTATAGAGGGATTTTATCACGTGACTCTTAACTCAACTGGACTCCATTTTGCAGGGCAGCTGCGTCATTGCGTTTCACCTGTCTTCACACAGCTCAGTCACATCACACGTACAACAAACGTACTACATGCTCACCTACCAGTACCAGTTCAACGAAATTGACTGATTGCAGTTTTTTGCTCGCTTTCAATTTTTCTTTGTATTTTCCTTAAGTTTTATATTTTTACCGGGTATACGAAGTAAAACTTAACGTTAACGCCAGCTGATTGTTCATTATACTCAGACAAAGCCTACATAAAGTGATATAAAGTGATAAAGTGATATAAAGTGATATAAAGTGATAAAGTGATATAAATTGATATAAAGTGATAAAGTGTTATAAAGTGCTCGCTGCAAATCCTAGTGTGTAAGGCCTACCATAGATTGAAAGCCGTTGCGTCGTACAGCAAAAACCCACTTCGAACGTCGATCAGGATCAGATGTAAATCGAGAAAATGTCTTTATATTCCCCCGCACACATCTATTAGTGCAACCAATGGCACAGCAAGATTCTGGCATAATTATCTTACAAAAGTAATCTTATATAACAAAATGCAAACATATGTAAGTCTAATTAAGTGTACAGCAGACGACAGTGGTTTTGACCAACAAAACAATTTTAATAAAATTTGCACGTTTTATTATATAATAAAGCCTTAAAATTCAAACTGATATAAAATGCTAAAAATTTCACTGATTTTGATAATGTTTTTACTGTTTTCAAGGATTATAGCACATTTTCTTATTATTCCGTTTAGAGTTATTCAAATTTATTTAAAAGTTACGTCTCATCGAGCAAGGTGATTCAATTTTACCACCTGAAGAAATTTTAAACAAAAAATGTAAATTAGTAACAATGTTTAAAAATGTTAAGAAAAGGATGATGAGGGTACCAACTTCATGAGGGTGCCAAACTTCATGAGGGTGCCAAACTTTATGAGGGTGCCCAACTTCATGAGGGTACCAAACTTCATGAGGATACCAATTTTCATGAGGGTGCCAAACTTCATGAGGGTGCCAAACTTCATGAGGGTGCCAAACTTTATGAGGGTGCCCAACTTCATGAGGGTACCAAACTTCATGAGGATACCAATTTTCATGAGGGTGCCAAACTTCATGAGGGTGCCAAAGTTCATGAGGGTGCCAAACTTCATGAGGGTACCAAACTTCAAGAGGATGCCAAACTTCATGAGGGTGCCAAGCTTCATGAGGGTGCCAAACTTCATAAGGGTGCCAAACTTCATGAGGGTGCCAAACTTCATGGAGTGCCAAACTTCATGAGGGTGCCAAACCTTATGGGGGTGCCAACCTTCATGAGGGTGCCAAACTTCATGAGGGTGCCAAACTTCATGAGGGTGCCAAACTTCATGAAAGTGCCAAACTTCATGAGGGTGCCAAACTTCATGAGGGTGCCAAACTTCATGAGGGTGCCAAACTTCATGAGGGTGCCAAACTTCATGAGGGTGCCAAACTTCATGAGGGTGCCAAACTTCATGAGGGTGCCAAACTTCATGAAAGTGCCAAACTTCATGAGGGTGCCAAACTTCATGAGGGTGCCAAACTTCATGAGGGTGCCAAACTTCATGAGGGTGCCAAACTTCATGAGGGTGCCAAACTTCATGAGGGTGCCAAACTTCATGAAAGTGCCAAACTTCATGAGGGTGCCAAACTTCATGAGAGTGCCAAACTTCATGAGGGTGCCAAACTTCATGAGGGTGCCAAACTTCATGAGGGTGCCAAATTTCATGAGGGTGCCAAATTTCTTCAATAGACTTTCCACACCAGTCATTTCTACACCAATGAGACAGAACTTTACACTTGAGTATCTCCTTAACGAATAAGATTTTTGAAGTAGTTTCTTCACCATTTTGTTTCTTGCTTGACCACTGAACTAAGCCTTTAAAAGGATTAGTTCAGGGGTCAAGCAAGTCTATCCTATATAAAAGAGGAATGCAAAAGAAACAAAATACTGAAGATAGCGTTAAAAAATCTTATTCCATTAAGTTTTGTATCATCTGTGAATTTACGAAGGGCTTTTATAATACACCACCTGAAGAAAGTTTGAGGAAAAACAATTCAAATAGTAAACAAATTAAATAAAACTTTCTTTAAATACATTAACAATTGTTAATAATGTAAAGACGAAGATGCCAACTTTCCATAGTAGACTCACCACACCAGTCATTTCTACAAAGATAAGACAAGAGAGCTTTAAACTTGAATAAAACTCCTTAACGGAATAAGAGTTTTGAATGCTTTCTTCAGCATTTTGTTTCTTTTGAAGTCCTCTTTCATATACGGTGGACATGCTTAACCAATGATCTAATCCTTTTTACAGAACAAAATATCTCTTACCGTGGATAAGAATCCATCTTCATCCTGTGCCTGGATGGTCAAGTTCAGTTCTTGAACCTTTTCATAGTCCAGAGGTTGTGAGCTACTCACTCTCAAAACACCCGTCAATGGCTCAATTTCAAAGTAATCTATAAAACATTAAGGAAATAATTATCAGATATCCGGACTACTTAATGATTATCATTTATCCATACTACTTAATAATTATCAGATATACAGACTATTGAAAAATTATCAAATATATCCAGACTACTTAATAATTAACAATTATTTAGAAAAAACTTAATAATTATAAGATATCCAGACTACTTAATAATTATCAAATATCAAGCCTACTTAATGATTATATCCAGACTACTTAATAATTATCAGATATCCAAACTATTTAATAATTAACAGTTATCCAGACAACTTAATAATTATAATAATTATCAGCTATCCAGAAAACTGAATAATTATAAGATATCAAGCCTAGTTAATAATTATCAGATATCAAAAACTACTTAAAATGATCAGATATCCAGACTACTTAATATTTATCTCATATCAAGCCTACTTAATAATTATCAGATATCCAGACTACTTAATAATTATCAGCTATCCAGACTTTTGAACAATTATTCAATATCCAGACTACTTAAAAATTATCAGATATCCAGACTTTTGAACAATTATCAGATATCCAGACTTAATAATTATCAGATATCCAGACTACTTCCAGACTATTTAATAATTTTCAAGTCCACATTACTTGTCAAGATTTGTTTACCAGATCTATCTGGTCTACCAAACTCAATAAATAAAAAAACTTTTATATCATATATGATACTATGACAACATTTTTTTTTATTAACCTCTAAAATGATGCAACAAACACATTTGAAAGAAATTTCAGGAGCAATGGCTACCTTTATTTTCTCCAATGATGCTATAAGTGATCTCAGAGGTGCCTTGTTGGTCCAAGTCCATGGCCTGGAAGGTGCCAACATACACCCTCGGACCTCCTCCAGGATCGGGTCAGTTGGGTAGAAGGATTGACTGAATGTTGGTGGAGAATCATTTACATCTAGCACATTGATGATCAACTGAAACACAAACAAGAAGCATAAAAATACGGGACGAGAATGTGCTGAACTATTAACACATGTTGGCAAGAAGAAACAGATAGTTTCGAGGTGGAGGTTTTTGGTACGAAATTGCAATGTTGGATATAAGATGGCAGATGTGCCCCCACTTCCCCAAGGACATGTGCATCACGGGGGTGATTGCCCCTTGCCTATCTCCACATGGGGCAAGAAGTGTATTCATTCAAAGGAGCAATGGAGTAGTGTATTATTTTGCAAAATAATCAGGAAAATTGGCAATGACCTTTTTTTTTCTTTTTTAAATTTGTGTGCACAGACAGTGGGAAAATCAAGAAATATTTGATGGAATAGCTTGATCAGTGGATGAAGATTGGCAAAAAACTTTTATGTTATGCTATGTTTTCCCCTACGTTTGTCCATTCGTCTGTTTGCCATCAACACATCTCAAGAACTGATGATCAGATTTTGATTAAATGTCGTGTGTGTTTTCTTTTTCACTACTCAAGGAAGAAGTGATTAAAATTTGAAAAATATTGGAGCCGGGAGAGGGCCCAATGGAGGGGTGGGAATGTATCAGGGTGAGATCTGTCAAGACTTATATAGTTTAAAGTTTTTAATGGAATGTGCATAACAATGAATTTATACCTAAAAAGAAATCAAAACAAATCTATTTTCTGGACGAAGAAAATCAGATAAAGTGGTTTCTGGTATCAAAGAGTTTATTTGTTTGTTTGATGAGAGCTTAATGGCACCACAACAACCAGAGTCAAATTGTGCCTGAAAGGTTAGATCATTCCAGAGGTAGGAAGGAAAGAAAACAGGGGGAGAATGAGAGAAATACAAGAACTAAAAAAGTCAGAAAGCTAAACAATATACAGTATCAAAGAGAATCAAAACAATTGGCTTCTTGCATGAAAGAAAAATGATGGAATGTGAATCTTGGCTGAATAGAAATCAAACAATTAATGCTTAGCCTGAATAAAACTGAAAATAATTAAATCAATGATCCTGAAGTGTTTAGAATGCAAATGGCACTATACAGATCAACAGTAAGAAAGAGATTGTTTGGGGATATAACTTGGTGGGCCTAGGATTTTTGAGGTAGATTATATTGGGATGAGGAATAAACAGGTAAAGAGGTATGTGCTCTACTGAGCGCTAAAATTTTAGTTCTTAGGTACACGAGTAGATAAGCAAACCAAGTGCATGCTATACCCCATCCTAAATTACTTGTTCTGCTCCTTAAATTTTTGAACAGTCAGACCCGACCTGATAAATAAGCAGATCCGATCAGACTTTTCCTCTTTATTTTCTTTATTCTGAAAACCACAAGTAATTAGGATCAAATTTCCTTATCAATGGCTCCATTGTATTTGTTCTCCTGTTGGTCCTGAGTTGTTGTGGAAGTTAGTGTTGAATATCAAATTAGCAATGGATGAAGTCCTTATTGTGTAGGTAAGTGGTTATTTTAATTAAGATAATTGGTCTCATTATTTGCTACAGTAAGTTTGTGGTTATGATACAAATAATTAAGGAGAAGGACAAGTCATGAATGATTAAACAAAAAATGTCTCCAACAATTTAAAGTAATCAATTTTCAAAGAAAAACATAAACAACATTGACTTGGATCTGGGATCATGATGTACATTGCATAGTCGCACAATGGTGTGGAAGTCTCTGATTCCTGTCTGTACGCAGAGCCATGATTTACTTACCGTGATTGTTCCTGAGAGTCGCTCTGCAGGATCAACGGCTTGGTCTGTGGCAGTGACTGTTAGAGTGTATGAGGATATGACCTCACGATCCAAGTCTTCCAGTACTGTGACCTGACCCTGTAACACAAAAACAGTATATTATAGTCTGAGAGAAGATTCAAAACCGTAGGCTACAGGAGAAATGTGAATGTTAACTTTGTTTTTGTTTGTGGGGCTTAACGACACCACAACAGCAAAGGTCAAATTGTGCCCGTGAGATTAGATTATATCAGAAGAAAAAAGGTAAAGAGGAATTATTTGAGAAAAGGTTGAGAGTGAGTAGACATGAAGCTATAATCATAAGAGGAAGTGAAATGTGGTAAAATAAAAATATGGAACAGGAGAGGGGGGGGGGGTGGAAGGAAGACTAGATATAGTTGTAGAGGGAGGTATGATAAAGAAAGGAGGTAATTTTATCCAGAAAGATATATTAAGGGAGAGAAACTGCTTATTAAGTACAATACTTTAAAGATGAACATATCACTGCAATATCTGCATCAGTTACCAGGACATCAACTGTCTTAACCAATGGGAGAACGTTTTAAAGAAACAACACTTCGTATTAGTGGAAAAATCCTAGTACAGTAGTAAATTGCTATATAGAGGTTAATGAAGTACATTAACTATGCTTTCCTTAGATTATATATATATATTTTTTGGGGGGACTAAAATTTCATTTTGAACACAAAAATTTAACAAAAACATTTTCAGTTACAAATCTTTAAAACAAATGAAGAAAATCATCCAAAAAAAATTATAATAATAACGGAATAAAGTTGTATCACAAGGAACACATTGTGTCAAGGTTGTACCAGTATTCTACATTAGTAAAGGCACTGCTTAAAAATTTGGCCTGCAATTTTCAAGCAACAAATTAAGTACATCATTTTACAAGATTAACTTTGCATCATAACATTGAGGTATAAATAGTCTATGCTCATAGTTCATTTCACCTTTCCCCAGCAGCAAAGACAAACAATGCCAGCATTTACTACAGTTATTACTTGTATTACAAAGGATTGCCATTATATTCAGATGTGTGTCACTAAAAATACCAAGTAACTCCAGTGGGAGTAGTTGTTATCTTGAAGGAAACTTAGAGAGGTGAAACTGTATACAGTTTTGTGGTTTGGGAAACAAAGAAATATATAACTTTTACTCCGACCGGCCCTGCTCCATTTGAGGGCCGGTTGAGATGTTCCTGGTTTTAAGCAAAGCCATTTCTAATGTAGAATTTTACCATATTAGTTTCTTCCAAAGATTACAATTTCAACAAGATTCAATTCAATTCATTAACTTTTCATATGTACAATGTGACAATGCTAACAATGACATAATAAAACACATAATACATGCGTTTTCAACAAAAATAAAATAAACTTAATTATACATCTAATCATATAAATCAATTTCTCAATTAAATACCCAACTTTTTATAAAAATGACAGATAATAAATAAAAGAGATTTGTTTCTTATTCGTAACATAAAATGGAACAAATGATACCTGATTAGGATCTATTGAGAACAGCTGAGAGAATGGTCCACTCAAGTTATATCGGACTTGACCGTTGACACCAAGGTCAAGATCAGTTGCTGTGAGAGTGGTCACAATGATTGGACTTTGACCCTCAGTCACCTCTGCTGTTTCAGAGGATGATTGGAAGGATGGTACATAGTCATTGGCATCCAGGACATTGACCGTTACAGGAACTGAGGACTGTAAAGAATCAATTATTCAGTTTTTAATATTCAACTTTAGAAATTTAATGCATTGTGAATAATCGATTACTCAACTTTGAATATTCAACATTAGAATTTAATGCATTGTAAAGAATCAGTTATTCAATTTTGAATATTCAGCATTAGAAATTTAATGCATTGTAAAGAATCAATTATTCAATTTTGAATATTCAATTTTAAGAAATCAATTGCAATGTGAATAATTGATAACTCAAGTTTGAATATTCAAATGTTTAAGAAAATGTAATGCATTGTAAGAATCAATTATTCAACTTTAAATATTCAACATTAGAAATTTAATGTATTGTAAAGAATCAATTATTCAACTTTGAATATTCAACATTAGAAATGTAATGCATTGTAAAGAATTGATTACTCAACTTGGAATATTCAACAATGTGAGAAAATTAAAAGTATTGTAAATAATCAAATAACTTTGAATATTCAACAATTTAAGATAATTTAATGCATTGCAAATAATTCATTATTCATATGTAAATATTCATTAATTAAAAACATATAGCATTGTAAAGAATCAGTTACTAAACTTTGAATATTCAACACTAAGAAATTCTTACACATTAAAAATAATTACTTAATATTCAACTTTAAATATTCAACAAAGTAATAAAAGTTAATGCATTGTAAAGAATCAATTATTCAACTTTCAATTTTCAACAACTAAAACAAAAAATGTATTCTAAAGAATTAGATATTAAACTTTGAATATTCAATGATTTAAGAAAAGTTACTGCACTGTAAAGAATTAATTACTAAATTTTCAATATTAAACAGTTAAAAAATGTAATGCATTGTAAAGAACCAATTATTTAACTTTGAATTTTCAACATCAGAAATTTAATGCATTGTAAAGAATCAAATATTCAACTTTTGAGTATTTAACAATGAAGAAAATTTAATGCATTGTAAAGAATCAATTATTCATATTTGAATATTCATCAACTGAAGAATACTTAACAGAAAAGGAAACTCAAATTTATAATTATGTAAATACACTCATAACAGGTGCAAAAAGTTTGTGAAATAGGATAAAATGCTGAAGTTTTTCCTTACCTGGTAATTTGGATTAAAAGTTGGGTCGGTCAAAGTTACAGTAAAGTCGTATCTGTCTTGTTCCTCTCGATCAAGTTCACGGGTCAAGAAGATTTGTCCCTGATTATTTATTTCAAAGTAGTTGTCTATATTCCCAGAGGTGATGGTGAACGTGGGGTTGTTAACAGACGGAAGGTCAGCATCACGTATGTCCAGAGTAAGGATCGGAGTGGACGTCAGAAGGTTCTATGAATAAAATAGTAAGAACATTCCAATGAAATGCTTTGAAATAGTTTTTGTTTTTTAAAGCAAACTTACAATGTAAAATCGGTGTAATGGCTCAGTGGTTAAAGTCATGCTTATATACGAAAAGTACAACAATGAGAAATGGCTCTGCTTAAAACGAGGAACACTTCGACCGACCCTTATAAAGAGCAGGGCCGGTTGAAGTAAAAGTCATCTTTTTCTTTAATTCTAAAAACCACAAAACTGTGGTCTGCCCTTATAAAGAGCTCCAGGTGCTCCATACAAGTTAAAGTAAAAGCTATCTTTTTCTTTAATTCTCAAAACCACAAAACTGTGATCTATTCAACACTCCATACAAGCTGTTCAATCAACCATGTGCTTGATTTCCACCCAACACAAAGGAGTCTTTATTTAGAGGAGCAGCATCTCCTAAGGAGTATGAAATGTCCTTTAAAGCAAAGTTATTCTTGTGGAATGATGCGTAAATTTCTAGTCTGAAATGTCCAACATGTTTATAAACAGTGTCCATACTAATGAAGGTTAAACTCCCATCACCAGCACTGCATTGTGTATTTACTTGCTCCAGTTGGCTCATCTGTAAAATGAGTACCAGCACTGCTGGGAGTTGATTTGCAATGAGCTAGCTCATCCTCTTACCCCAAGGATAATGGGGATAAGTGTTGGACTAATGGCCCTTTATGGCTTAAGTATGGATTTAACATTTTCACTTCTAATATAAACACCTAAATATTTTTACCCACCATTAACGTGAAAATGGCTTATCTTGATCGCATGGTTACACGAGTGAAATAGGTCTATACAATCTAATAAAACGTTTCAGAAAACGCTTCTTATCTACCAACTGGCAAGGAAATACTTGAATTATCATTGTTCGGACAAATCTCTCCAGTCTCTTGGTCATTGTAGGTGATAGAGTAACCTGTCAATATCTCCCACAACAAAATTGGCCTGATTTTGCCTGTGCCTGTTTCCCAGCTATCCATCTCAAGTATAGGAGTGGAGAAAGGGTCACCATTCAAATCGGTTTTTTTCATTCATGCCCAAAGACATCCAGCTACAAACATTTCTTGCTTATAAGAGAACATTTTGCACTGGTAAATAAAGTTTCTATTGACTGTTGCTGTTCATCACAAAATCTCCTTAAACTTTCAGGAAATTTCTTTAGTTCTTGGAAAATTTCCTTCAATTCCTAGGAAATTTTATCAACTTTAGGTAATTGCTCAAATCTTTGGCAATTTTTTTCAATTTGGGGAAAAAAATGCCAATTTCAGAGGAAAAGTTCCTCAATTTTCGAGAACGCTCTTCAAATTTTGGTAAAGTTCTTCAATTTTGGGGAAATTCTACCGATAGTTCTTTTTATTTTTTTTTTTTTTAATTTCATTTGAATAAATCTCCAATTTTTATGTTACCCCTTAACCGAGAAGAAAGCATGCAACCAGAAAGGTGAAATTCCAATCAGGGGGCAGTTTCTCTACCTGTCTAAAAGTCTTATTCGAGAAGAAAGCATGCAACCAGGAAGGTAAAATTTCAATCAGAGGCAGTTTCCACTACCTGTCTAAAACTCTTTTAGAAGTGGTTTATACAGTTATGTAGCTACAGGTTGGGGGAGGGGGGGGGAGCAGAGGGGGAAATTTCCCCCATGGCCAGAAAACAAGCACGATAGAAATTCAGTATGTTGGATTGTTTTGGTATAAACTAATCATGATGAAAGCGATCAGTTTTCTAATTTTCCAAAACCGAACTTAGGCCTATTTAGCTTTTTAGAGTTAACAAATTTCTGACTTTTTCCTCAAAACATCCAACTTTTTCCTCAAAATTTCGGAAATTTCTCCTCAAAATATCAGAAATTTTGAGCTTTTCCTCAAAATGTCTGACTTTTTCCTCAAAATGTCTGACTTTTTCCTCAAAATATCTGACTTTTTCCTCAAAATATCTTACTTTTTTCTCAAAATTTCAGACATTTAAACTTCTGACTTTCTCCTTAACATGGAGATGGAAGGAGGATAGCTTGATTTCAGATCTTTTGATGGTTTTTGCCCCCTTTCCCAAAAAGTCTAGCTACACCACTGGTGTATTACTCACCTCCAATATGTCTGTGCTGTATGACATGTTGATAAACAATGGTGCATTGTCATTAACATCCTTCACTTGTATAACAACATATTCCGTGGTTTCTAGTGGTGGCATACCATTATCTGCTGCTACAACCTAAAATAATATCAAAGAACATATATTGCTTAAATAGCTGATATGGTACACCGCGTAAAATTCTACAAAGTTTCATAATATAAACAATAAATCCTGTAAAATCACTGACTAGATTTCAAACCTAACCAACTGAATAGAGCTGCCATGATAAGTGGGATTATTGTGATTTCGTGGGATTATTGCGATATCGTGGGATTATTGCGATATCGTGGGATTATTGCGATATCGTTTTTTTCCACGATATCAACCAAACCCTGACCAACATATCGTGGCATGCCATTTTCGCATGTAGACTGCATATAAAGAAAACAAATTGTGCAACAAGAAATTCAGAAGTACAGTACTTCAAATAGATGAGATTTGAACGGAATATTTGTAGCATATCTAAATCTGATAATGTCATATCTAAATCTGATAATGCTTCCTTACCTTAGCTCTTAGGATCTATGAGAATAAAGATATCTGTATGCTGAAAATCTAACCAATTTTAATCATTAATAATCATTACATAGATATCACGAAATGGTGATATATCGTGATATTTTTGTTTGATGAGGGCTTAACAGCACCACGACAACGAGGGTCAAATTGTGCGTGAGAGGTTAGATCATTCTAGAGGTAGGAAGGAAAGGAAACAGGGGGAGAATGAGAGAAAAACTAAAACTCAGAAAGCTGGGATCGAGAGAGGAGGTGCATGGGTGAAAAAAAAGTAGAGAGGGGAGGGGGGGGGGGGGTGGAAGAGGAGAATTAAATATGGTTGTAGAGGGAAGCATGATGAAGGAAGGAGATAATTTTATCCAGAGGGTTTTCTGGCAGAGATTGGCTATTGAGTTGTGGGGAGTGAGGGAAGCTCTGGAAAGCTTGTACAAGAGAGGCAAGCAAGGAGGATGTGGTGGATTGTGAGGGTGCAATGGCAATTGTTGCAGAGGGGTGGGGGAGCCAATAAGCAGGTGGGAGTGAATGAGGTGGGTGTGACTTATTCTAAGACGGGTAATGTGGACGTTGTCGGCACGGGAGAGATTGTGAATGGTGGGTTTGATCAGGATGTTGGGCTGAATGACGGAGTTTGCTATCAATTTGAGGTTTTCCCGGTCACGAACAAGGGAAGCGATAAAGCGGTTTGATGTCACAAAGGGTTTTGGGAAAGGGAGTAGGGGGAGGTTGAGGGAAAGCTAAGCGGCTGCATCAGCCCTGCCATTGCCAAAGATGCCAACATGACTGCGTATCCAGAAGAAAAGAATACTTTTCCTGCAGAGGGGAGCCAAACGGAATTTATGGAGGAGGAGGTGGGGTGTGGGGTTATCTTATTTAAGATCTTATTTAAGATTGAGTAAAAAAGTAAAGACAGCCTTGGAGTCAGAGAAGATGGGAAAGTGGTTAAGCGGGAAGTACTCAATAAAGTTGAAGGCGAGGAGGATGGCCTTGGCCTCGGCCGAGAAGATAGATGAGTGGTTGGGAAGCCTGATACTGAGGGTGATGTCTTGGATGACAGCAGCAGCAGCTGCCTTGTAGCCTTCCTTGGAGCCATCAGTACAGTCGGAGGTGTAGATTGAGAGTTGGTCTTCGATTTGGTTGTGGAGGTTGATAATGAGGTAAGGGTGGTTTGGGTTCATAATAATAAGGCTCTAAAATTGAAAAAGTTATAATATGATTAATTTTAACAAGATTTTGTTTTTGTGATGTCACAAAATTACAATAAAATTAGCATAATGCATTATAATAGGGCTCTAAAATTCAAAACACTATCTATTAAGTTGCTGCAACCTTTTCCTCCATCTATGATACTTTGCTTCAGTATTAAAAATCTCAATTGCTTTTACCAGTTTGGACAAAGGTGTTTAAAATACTTTATCTTCCACATAACAATTTGTCTTTTAGAGTTGTGACTATAACAATATATGCCAAGAACTTACGGTAATATTGTAATAGTCAATAAATTCTCGATCAAGTGGTCTGGTGGTTATGATTCTGAACATGCCCTCTGCTGTATAATTGATAGTGAAGGCATTTCCATTGTTGCCACCTCCAATTCTGTACGAAACCTGGAAAAAAAAGGGGAAACAAGAAATCTATGAGAGAATACATGATGAATAACTCTGGTTATAGATTTTGAGTCCAATGCATCCAAACTCACCAGTGTTTATAACTCACTAATGAAAACATCCTTTTAAAAGTACAAATGATGAATCCTAAGCCCCACATTACATGCATGACTTGGCCCTGCAGTAACCAAATTTACGATATCTGGTTCTTCACAATAAGTTCCATTGTATGCATATAGATGATTGGGAGTGTAATTACTGATGCGTAAAATCACTGAACTATCTGTGGTTGGTTTCTTAATTGCTTCTAGCAGAATCTAAAAGTAACACCCGCCGAAACGGAGGTTCTTGTAGGTGAAAAGACTGAAATTTGTAACAAGGATTGTGGGCATAATGAATTAAAAAAACTTTACAAAATATGTCTGTTCAGATATATGTATAAATGGCTAAAATCAGACTAGTGACCTCACAACCATACATTCCTCAAAAGTCATTGTGTATTTTATCTCAATATTATCAGGGACTTTGTGACTCATAAATATTCAATATATGAGGATAAAAATTAATTGATAATCTATTAATTGATAATTAATATAACATAACACTCTTTAGTTGTTGTGCTCCTTAAAGTTTCAAACAGTCAGACCTGACCTGATATATAAGCAGGTTGGGTTAGACATTTCCTCTTTATTCTGAAAACCACAAGTAATTAGAATCAAATTTCCCTTATCAATGGCTCCATTGTATTTGTTCTCCTGTTGGTCCTGAGTTGTTGTTGAAGTTGGTGTTGAGTATCAAATTAGCAATGGATGATTATTCCTTATTGTGTGGTTATTTTAATTAAGATAAGTGGTCTCATTATTTGCTACAGTAAGTTTGTGGTTATGATTTGCTGGAACAAGTTTTTTAAGGAAAAAACAGCTTCTATTGTCAAAATGGACTGGATAAAGCCTTCACATTACCATTATACTCCTTTTTGGTACCTTTTTCTACCAGAATAGTAAACAAACATTTTGATAGCTATTCTGGTACAGAACTTATGAAGTACCAAAAAGTAGAGTATAATGATAATGTGAAGGCTTTATTCCAGTCCATTTTGACAATAGAAATCCATTTTAAAAATAGAAGCTGTTAAAAGGACAAGTCATGTTTTATAGTTAACTTTCAGCATCAGTCATTCTGCAACAATGCAATTTTTTTAAACTTTATAACTAATGAAAGGAACAAGATGTCAAATATGCCACCAATTGTCTTTTCAACCACTATAATATAAAGACAAATGAACATCGAGACAGACGGACATGTCTGACATCGAGATTAATTCATCCTTTGATAGTGTCCAGGGCCAAAATATACTCAGGCCTGTAGCCAGGATTTTTCTCAAAGGGGGCAAAAAAAAAAAATTCATATGGAGGCAGAATATCCATATACCCTAGTTATTTATTTTTTGTTTGATTTTCCACAAGGATGGAGGGAAACCAGATCTTCACATTCTGCACAGCTATGGGCCTGCTTATATACTGAAGGGGTGAATCTTCTTCTGATCTTACTAGAGATGGAATGAGTTTAGTAACCATTTTGTGGACCTAAAAATTAAAAATAAGTTTTGTTTAAATAACATAAAGAATGTACTTACCCTAGCATTTTCACCAATGTCAAGATCTGTCGCACGTATAGATCCAACAACTGTCTGTGTTGGCAAGCCTTCCTGGACAACTGTGCTTTCTTGAATCTCAATAAATTGTGGTCGGTTGTCATTGGCATCTAGAACTGTCACCCAGACCTGAAAATAAAATAGCACAAAAATTAATTGAATTTTTTGTCCCGTAATTTAGGTGCTTATGCACTTGTCAGTTGTATGACTCGACCCTACAGTGACTCACATGTGTGTCATTGTACCAAATTGTCAGTCACCAGAGTGACTCTGGGTGAGTCAATTTAATTTAGACCCATTCACTTTGTACAGAGGCGAGTGATATGGGGTAAGTCATTACTGACAAAATGTGACTGAGGGGTGTATCAATGTACATGTTTTGTCACTGACTTGCAATGAGTCACCTTGTCTGGGGGTGTAGAGGTGAGTCCCATAAGTCCAGTGCTTATCCCCAATTTCCATTGTGCCAGGAGATGAGAATCAATGACTCTCCCCATTACGGTCAAATCTAGCTACTACATGCCGAACAGTTTCTCTTTAAGCCAACCTGCACGGACACCTGAGTTTGTCCTGAAAACTCAAGTATGACAATTACCAATCTGACTTCCTGTTCAGTGTATTGTGTTTCCACTCAAACAATGATTGTTTATCTGCCATTCCCATGCACACCACAGCAAAGTAGCCCAAGGCTATTTGTGTGTATAATATTGAAGAAAGCCAGCACTGGCTGTGATTGAAATCACTCATGCAAATACAATGCATTTACAGAAAGCAAGATCTAGTATTCTTGTGAAGGTCTTAGTGGGAGAAGTTTGTTTTCAAACTGGTGATAAAAATAGCTGTGTATCATATGCCTGAGGTAATTATGTGCATTAACTGTGAATGATTGACGGACAATTTCTCCTCCATCTTTGATACACTAACTTGCAAAGTTTAGAATAATTAAAATCAAACATAACTTGCAAAGTTTAGAATAATTACAAACATTCGTAAATCAAACTAATGATTTTGATTTATTTAGGGAAATGTGAAAATTAATACTGCATGATTAATTTTTCAAACAAATCAGAAAGAAGTGAAAACTTAAAAAACATAAGGGATTCTATCTAAAGTCCCAATTACATTATATGTTTGGGCCTTACCATTATAGAAAAAGGTGAAAAAATGTGTGTTGTCAGGTTCCGATTAATTGCATTGTAATTGAATACAGCAGATATCAAACTCCTGATTGATGTATACTTGAATGCGTCAAAACAATAATATTCATTATATTATTTGTGACTGATTAGCCCTATGTAGCCCTAATAAATCTGAAGGACTGGGATGGATGTGGATTAGGTCTGATGTAATAAGGACACTATTTGGAGTTAGCAGGATGAAATAACCCTCTTTGGGAGGAATGGTCCATCAATCATTCATGGGCATTGCACAAATTCCTCCATGCATATAATGCATACATTATTTTTAGGGTCAGCCAAGGACTAATCTGTTCCAATTCACTGCATATCAGGCATGTGGTTTTAGCCCCAGATGAATGACCAATTGTGTACAGTGTTACAGTAGCTGGTTGCTAGCAAGTGAAGCATGAAGAGGCTATCAGGTTGAAAGGTGTGGATTACCTCTGTGTTGTGTATGGTGTAACAATAACTGATTGCTAGCAATTGAGCTGTAAAGAGGCTCTCGGGTTAGAAGGTGTGGATTACCCCTGATTTTGAAAAAAAACGAGGATGTCGGGTTGGAGGGGCCTAAGGGATAAAAATTCCTAATGAATTTAATTCGCTTTTCAAGTCCCAAAGATTTATTTCATTTGGCCAAATTAAAATCATATCATTGTAAAATGGCAATGAAATCGAAAGAAATGTATTTGCAGTCTTTATTTGAGTATCTATTTCGGACATTAAGGAGTCTTTATTCTAAAGTCTACAACCACAACCAGCACTTTTAACAGGGCTGTGCTTGTATGCAAACAATGGAATTTATTGTAAAGGTTATTGTGGATAGGATTACTGCAGGTTCAGACCATGTGTGTAATATGCAGCTGAGGATTCATTTGGATTTAGAAAGAATACTTTTATCAGTCAGTTAAAAACACCTGGTGAGTTTGAGTGCAATAGACTCAAAATTTATAGTCCAGGTTATTCATCATGCCTGAGCAGGATACCAGTTCATCACATGTTAAATGGAAATTTAACCTAGTACTTTCTTTACAAGTTGGACACTATAATAACCAATAGCCACTGTGCTTCCTTACTGGATTAAACACCTCTTTATTTAAGGGAACGCAGTGGCTCAGTGGCTGGGAGTCTTTGCTCCCAATGAGAAGTACCAGGTATTAAGGGAACGCAGTGGTAACAAGAAGTACCAGATATTAAGGATCGCAGTGGCTCAGTGGCTGTGAGTTTATTTTACAAGAAATGCCAGGTATTAAGGGAGCGCAGTGACTCAGTGGCTGAGAGTCTTTGCTCCAAACGAGAAGTACCCGGTATTAAGGGAACGCAGTGGCAACAAGAAGTACCAGATATTAAAGGAATGCAGTGGCTCAGTGACTGGGAGTCTTTGTTCGGAACAAGAAGTACCAGGTATTAAGGGAGCGCAGTAACTCAGTGGCTGGGAGTCTTTACTCTGAACGAGAAGTACCAGGTATTAATGGAACGCAGTGGCAACAAGAAGTACCAGATATTAGAAGAACTCAGTGACTCAGTGGCTGGGAGTCTTTGTTCGGAACAAGAAGTACCAGGTATTAAGGGAACGCAGTGACTCGGTGGCTGGGAGTCTTTGCTCCAAACGAAAAGTACCAGGTATTAAGGGAATGCAGTGGCAACAAGAAGTACCAGATATTAAAGGAATGCAGTGGCTCAGTGACTGGGAGTCTTTGTTCGGAACAAGAAGTACCAGGTATTAAGGGAGCGCAGTAACTCAGTGGCTGGGAGTCTTTGCTCCGAACGAGAAGTACCAGGTATTAATGGAACGCAGTGGCAACAAGAAGTACCAGATATTAGAAGAACTCAGTGACTCAGTGGCTGGGAGTCTTTGTTCGGAACAAGAAGTACCAGGTATTAAGGGAACGCAGTGACTCGGTGGCTGGAAGTCTTTGCTCCAAACGAAAAGTACCAGGTATTAAGGGAATGCAGTGGCAACAAGAAGTACCAGATATTAAAGGAATGCAGTGGCTCAGTGGCTGGGAGTCTTTGTTTGAAATGAGAAGTACCAGGTATTAAGGGAACGCAGTGACTCAGTGGCTGGGGGTCTTTGTTCGGAACAAGAAGTACCAGGTATTAAGGGAATGCAGTGACTCAGTGGCTGGGGGTCTTTGTTCGGAACAAGAAGTACCAGGTATTTAAGGAACGCAGTGACATAGTGGCTGGGGGTCTTTGTTCGGAACAAGAAGTACCAGGTATTAAGGAAACGTAGTGACTCAGTGGCTTGGAGTCTTTGTTCGGAACAAAAGTACCAGGTCCGATTCCCAACTGGCATCCTATCCAGGGTGGGTCATATGCTCTTATCAGCTTGCTATAGAAAACCGGAGATAAGCACCGGCCTTATGAGCCTAATGGCTCGGATGCATTAACTTTTAACTTTTTATTTACAAACAATCTGCAATCAATTCTTAAGATATACTCGTGACTGTGATTGGTTCAATAAATGTATTCTAAATTTAAATGACACAGCCAAAGTGATAAACTTGCATTTATGCTAAGTACCAGGAAAATAAGAGAACTGAGAAAATCAAAACACACATTTCTTCCAAAGAAATTTTAAGTAAGTGAAGAATGTTTTTTCTTTTTTAAACTTAAGCTTAACTAAATTATATAAAGCTTTTTCTGACCTGTTTTTGCTATTTCATCGGTAATAATGAGGTTTTGACAAATGCATGAGCATAAACCAAACTTTTTAGGTCAGCATTCAGGAAAATTATCTAAAATAGTACTTTAGCAATAATCAATGATTTACCAATAACTAAAAAGTTATAGCAATAATAAATATTCTAGCAATAATTAAATATGTAGTAACAATCATCAATAAGCTAGAAGTGATCAATAGGTAAGAAAGAGTCAATTATGCAATAACACTTAATAAATCAATATTTCAGCAATAATTAAAAAGTTAACAATATTGAAAAATGTTACCAATAATTATAATAGAAATATTCAATAAGTTAGTCAAAAGGTTAGCAATACTCTCATAATCAATAAGTCAATAACAATCAATGATTTAGAAATAATCAATAATTTAACAATGATAAAAATGTTAGCAATGATTAATATCTAAGTCATAGTCAGTAATCAAGTTGAAATGATGAATAACTTACCAATAATCAATAACTTAGCAATAATAAAAAAGTCAGCAATAATCAATTAGTCAGCAATATTTGATATGTTAGAAATAATCAGTAAGTTATCAATAATCAATAGTTATTAATGATATCATTGTTAATCAAATCCAAAGCCAGTTTTCAATCATTTTTGTTGGCAAGACTTCAATTTTCTAGGACCAATTCCTTCACACACACAAAAAATGGATTTTAAACTTACAGCAGTTGAACCAGAGACAAGATCTTCACTTCTTGCAAAGACATTGAAAGAGAAGAAATCGATGGTTTCTCGGTCCAAAGGAGACAAAAGCATAATTGTACCCTGAGGAGGAAAAAGATGCTCAACATTTTATAATCTTGACATACTCATCATTGAGATGTGCATCAATACATTTAGATGAATGGCATTGCAGCTTACAGTATTGTATGCTTTTTTTAATCTTTGACAATTAGCCTCAACCAATCACCAACAAACAGGTGACACAATTAGGCCTAATCTTTGTAAATTGGCCTCAACCAATCACCAACAAACAGGTAACACAATTAGGCCTAATCTTTGTAAATTGGCCTCAACCAATCACCAACAAACA
This sequence comes from Chiridota heheva, assembly GCA_020152595.1. Classification (NCBI taxonomy): domain Eukaryota; kingdom Metazoa; phylum Echinodermata; class Holothuroidea; order Apodida; family Chiridotidae; genus Chiridota; species Chiridota heheva. The sequence continues at coordinate 1,341,431 of JAIGNY010001734.1, read as the reverse complement.
GGTAACACAATTAGGCCTAAAACAGTTGTTTGTTTGCTCTCCACCGCTACCCCTAACTTGCAAAAAAATAGGGGCGGCGTTCTTAAAAAAGGATCTTTTTCATTTTCAAAAATCCCTATGCTAAAATCCTTACAAATCCCCTCAAAATTGAATAAAATTAAATAACCAGTTTTGCTATCAATTCTCACTTTGTACAATCATCGAGAGTACTATCAAACTATGTTTTACAAAATATGCATATTGTGGGGTAACTTTTCATTTATAATAAATCGACGATGGATTAAATTGAAACTTTTTCTCTCCATTAATTATTTAATTTTATTATCGTTCTTGTTTTATCTTTTTTGTAATTAGCTTTCATTACAAACAAGATAAGATGGACATGACGTGACATGACATAAGAAATATAAAAAAGGAAGGCAGAATCTTCACAGTGAAAAATAAAAAAGTTGATTAAAACACCTCGTAAAACTTACATCTGCGGAATTAATCTCAAAATGTTCCTGGACATCTGGTCCTACATTTGGATCCAACTCATACATCAGGGCTGTAACCTCACCATCCACCAGAGCTCTCACCTATTAAAATAAACAATTCCATCAAAATTATGTCGCAAATTTTACTACAGCTTTTCCCCCAACAACCTTTACTTCGGGGTAGTATGAGCTTTTAGACTCTGTCAGAAGCAAGTAAGAAACCTGCCACAAAAAATTCAGCAATTTAGGCGATATTGAACATGTTACTACGAGTAGATCAAATGGAAAGATTTACAAACATCTGCAAGAATGTAGAAATTATGAACTTGAATCATGTCGCAAATTTCACTACAGTCTTTCCCCCAACAACCTCTAGCTCGGGGTAGTTTGAGCTTTTAGACTCTGTCAGAAGCAATTAAGAAACCTGCCACACAAAAATTCAGCAATTTTAGCAATATTGAACATGTTACTATGAGTTGATCAAATGGAAAGAACTGCAAACATCTGCAAGAATGTAGAAACCATGAACAAACCTTATCAACTTTTCTTACCTGCGTAACAAAAGTCCCAACTGGCAAATTTTCCACCATCTGCGTCTCATATCGGGGCAGCACAAACACAGGAGCGATCGCTCCAGAATCAATTATCATTATCAAAACTGTTGCTTTGTCAAAGTTGAAGGGTTCTGATTGGTCAGTGACAGTGACTGTAAGATTGATCTGCAGAGAATCTCTTGTCTGTGGTAGTTCGCCGTTCGTGGTGATCAAACCGGTTGTTGGGTCGATGGAAAATAATCCCATACCATTCCCTGCAAAAATTTAAACAAAATGAATTTTCTAATTTTATTTGAAATAATGATAACCCAGTTGCATTCAACAAGAAATCCTTAAAGGATGTGATGTGTTCCGGGGTCAAACAGCAAAGAAAGCATTCAAAAATCTTATTCCATTAAGGAGATATTTAAGTTTGAAGCTTGGCCTCATTTAGGTAAAAATGTCTGAAATCAGGAGTTGTAACATCACAGCCTCAGATTCCTCAAGTCTTTCTGTAATCTATCATATTTTTTCCTGCAATTTTGTGGCATAAAAATCATTGGATATGTCACAAAAGTAAAATAGAATATTGTAAGGGTAATTATAATTTACCACCTGAAGATAATTTGAGGGAAAATAGTTGAAATAGTAAAAAAGTTCAAAAAAATTTCTTTGTTTGTTTGTTTGATGAGGTCTTAACGGCACCACGACAACGAAGGTCAAATTGTGCCTGAGAGGTTAAAATACATAAACAATTTTTAAGAATGTGAGGCTAAGCGTGCCAACCTTCCATAGTAGACTTACTACACCAGTCATTTCTAAAAAGATAAGTAAACTTGAATATCTCCTTAACGGAATAAGATTTTTGAATGCTTTCTTCACCATTTTGTTTCTTTTGAAGTCCTCTTTCATATAAGATGGACATGCTTGACCACTGAACTAATTCTTTAATATCTCCTTAACAGAACAAGATTTTTAAATGCTTTCTTCACCATTTTGTTTCTTATGAAGTCCTCTTTCATATGAAATACACTTGCTCAAGAACTAAACTAATCCTTGAAAAGTTAACTTGCCACTGGGCACAATGAATATTGAACGAATGCAAAACAAAAAAGAAATCACTTGGATCTTTAAAGATGTATGGACAGAAGGCAACAACTTAAGCTTAATTGGCAAAACAATTAGGCTATAAGCCATGAAAATACGAAATTGTTTCATCAAATTTGGTTAAATATTGACAATTCTAAAGCAATTTGATAATTTTAAGGCCTTATAAACAATGGCAAAAAGGTGTAGGATACAGAGGTCTGTTTATGAACTCTTGGTCAGGTCCAGGGGCAAAGCTCTGAAGATTCCTTATTTTTAAAGGCCCAAAATGGCTGAATCATGCAAGAAATTACCAAATTTGAGGAGAATTTTAGTATTCGGGAATCTGCAAGGAAGGCAGTTTCCATTTTTTTTAAGTGCTAAAAATATTTCTATTTTTCTCTTTCCAAAAAAACCTGTTCTTATTGTTTGTTTCTTTGTTTGATGAGGGCTTAACGGCACAATGACAACGAGGGTCAAATTGTGCCTGAGAGGTCAGATCATTATAGAGGTAGGGAGGAAAAGAAACAGGGGGAGAATGAGAGAAATTCAAGAACAAAAGTCAGAAAGCTGTGATGGAGACGGGAGGTGCATGGTTGCAACAAAAACAAAGTAGAGAGGGGGTGGAAGAGGAGAATTAAATATGGTTGTAGAGGGAGGCATGATGAAGAAAAAAGATAATTTTATCTGGAAGATTTTTCTGGAAGAACTCAGCAATTGAGTTGTGGGGAGCAAGGAAGCTCTGGGAAGGTTGTACAGGGGGCAAGCAAGGAGAACGTGATGTATTGTAAGGGTGCAGTGACAATTGTTTTTCTTTTACCTACCTACCCACCAAAAAAAGTGCCTGAGTTTTTGTATATGCCTGCCCAAAAAGTTACAAATTCCCCTTCCCACGCCCCCTCACCTATGCCACTGAAGAGTACTAACAGGAAAGCAAATAATCTAAAGATCTCACCATCTGTAATATTGTAAAATAGCCTGCCTCCATCTCCCAAATCTGGGTCCAATGCCGACACGATGATGACTTGCGTACCAAAGAGAGAGTTTTCTTGCAAGTCTGGCTTTGTGTACACGGACTGAGAGAACACTGGTGCTTGGTCATTCACATCTGTAACTCGAATGGTTAGAACAGCTGCAAAAAGATAGCCAACACATCTTCTTCTGTAATTCTGATTACATTTACCATTGACGCTACCAGCCAAAAATGTGTTTTTTTTTTTTTTTGCGATAAAATATTTTGGTACATTGATAGACAAGAATATAACCTGCCACTTCAAGAAATAATAAAATAAAATGAGAAACCGCTTTAAAGCCCTGACATCGAGCATAGGCCAAACACATATTATTGAATCAGTGTTATTTACGTCGTTGACATAAGCGATTGATTAAAGGAATATTCCCAGGAATTTTCACTTATATGATAGAAGACTATTAAAAAAAAAAATTGATGAGAAAAAACATGTTGATATTTTATTCAATTTTTGAGTTATTACAAAGATTTAATCAGCACGTTGAAAAGTGACTTAAGCAGTGTACAGTGTGATGTCATAATTGCAGATCTCAACACAATGTATTTCTTTAAAAATTAATGGTGTCTTAATTGTTTTTTTTGTACGTGATCCTCCCTTACAGGTACTCCGCAAGACTTCTATATGGAGCATAGATGCCAAGCTATAGCCTGCATAGCAGATGCCAGTCTCGTGAGACAGGGATGGAAGTGGATGAACACCGGGTTTTCACCCTACTCTTTTCGAGAAATGCTTAGAGAACCAGATAGAGTGTGACTGGCCAAGCATTGGGACCGATGGCTTAACGTCCCCTCCAAAGGATGGCAAGAGCCATTCAACCATTGCCACTTCTCTCAACAGCTGAATGAGGAGCAGGAGCTGCAAACAACGCACTTCCGCTTTGATGATCAGCGTATCTGTCTGCATGGCTGTGGAAAACTGGTTAGACCTGACTGGGGCCTGAACCTGGTATCTCCGGCGTCTCAGTCATGCACTCTACCAACCGAGTTACCTGACTCATAACAAGTATTGGAAACATTTTTTGTTAAATTATTGCAATGAGGTATAAAATAAACTTTACAACAACCATGCTTGATTTGATAAGAGTATGTGACGATATGTGCAGGTTTGAAATTCCTATCTGGTAGTGAGGCTTTGACTTCCTGTAATGTCTTGCATGTTTTAGCTAATTCTCATATAACACGTGGTCACAGTTTAAAGTTGACCAAAGAGTTTTTACTGACTGATGTTTGGTGTTTTAGCTTTTCGCAAAGAGTTGTTCATGAGTGGAATGGTTTGCCTGAGTGCGTGGTTAGCTCCGATACTGTTCACAAATTCAAAACTCACCACTGATAAGTTTTCCATTAAATCTGTTAATCTTTGATTTTGTTTATTTTGCTGTGTATTTCTTTTGTTTAATTTGGGCTTTAAAGTATTTTGATCCTTTCAATTTCAAATATTTCGATTTAAATTATCATGATATTTTTCTTCAAGTTAATAGAGCTCTCATCTGAAAAGTGAGAGTGTCGTCTTGCTAAATAAGGGAATTTTGAAATAGCACATGTCTAATTTGTTATACTCGTGTCATTGAAAAATTAATTATTAATTTTAACATTCCTACCAAAGATTTTCAGTTCCATCACATGCATGAAAAGTGTGTTCGAATATTCTTGAGACTCAAGAGAAATCTGCCCTCACTAATAAGCCGCCAGCTCTTTTAATGTAAAGTTTTACGCTACTTTGTACGATCCAGGTTTCTCAAACCAACTGCTAAATGAAAAAAAAGCATACTAAGACACTAAATTTTATGCAAACTTTGATCCGCATAGCAAACACTCACTTGCATCAGTAGGCACATCCGAGGTGGAGTTCTTATTATAGGCCTCAATCCGTAAGAAATAAAAGTCCTTAGTTTCTCGATCAAGTGGAACTGGCCCTCTTGTAATTTCACCAGTAACCTCATCAATTACGAAGGCACCATCTTCATTGCCATGTGTGATGCGATAATAGACTATGGAGCTATCATCAGCATCTGTGGCTTTCACCTGGATGGAAAAATAGCAAAAAATGAATCACGTGCAGAAAACTATACTTAGATTTTGGCAATCTTTATCAATATTATTATTTTTTAGATTTATTTTAAATACAAAATGCTAAAGAACATTAGGTATGACCAGTTCAAACACACAAGTATCTGCAAAGAGGTACTATAGAAGTCATCATGGGCCAATTAATGGTTCACATTGGATTAGAATGGAATGACAGAACCCTCTGCTTCATCATAGCACTGAGGGAAGATGATACACACACTAAGTTTTTAAGGACTGGGCACCTTTGTCATGAATCTCTCCTACAACACAGTTTGGGAGAAAGTTCCAGGCTTGGACTGCAGTGTGGATGAAACTCCTGCCAGTGGAATAGGTTCTTGAGACAGGTTCACGGTACATGACTTGACTTTAGAGATATCAACCAGCGATCCGACTATGAAATGAAACATACACTACAATGATATATAAAGTAAGGAGAGCCCTCTCCCATTTATCTCAAGAGTGCCTACTACATCATCTGGACTGTCAGCTTCATTCTTCAAATAATAATCAAACACAGAACTGAAATCTTTTCCTTTTGATTGGTTGTTAGAGAGGTTAATTTATTTTAAAGTAAAATAAAGTAACAAAAGGTGTATTCAAAGAGGTGACAAAGAGTAGAACAACTTATAAGGCCAGAGGTGAAGGGGAAAACTTGGTTGATTGAAAGATGAGATTTGTTGGCATGACAACAGCAAGCTGTGTCAGAGAGCTTAAATTATTTCAAGGTAACATAAAGCAACAAAAAGTGCATTCAAAAAGAGATTAAATGAGGAGGTGATAGAGATGAGTAATATTGACTGTATTTTCATACCTTGACTTATTTTTCATCCTAAAAAAAAGGAATTATTTGCAGTAAATAAACAAAGATACAATGAACAAAAACTTCTTTATAGATACCTGGACAATAACTTGATCCTGCCCAATATCTTCAGGGACCATCTCTTCAGGGTACGGGTTCATCTCAAACTCGGGTCCATTATCATTGACGTCTAAAACAGTGATAAATATTGTTGCTGTTCCTTTCATCTGAACTCCATTCAGATTCTCATCTAATACTTCTACCTGTAGAGTGTAGGACGATTGCGTTTCTCGATCTAAGCTTGATGTGATTTCGAGAAGTCCTGTAGCAGAATTTAGCGAGAAGGGACCATCTACTATTCGCCCTGATAAAAATCTGTATGAGAGTCGTGAATTTCCTCCTTTTGATGGAAAAGTGAAAGAAGAAAGAAGAAATTGTTCAAATGATTACCTTGCTTCAAATCAGGCTGGCTATCCACACTCAAAAAGAAGTCACAATGAAAATTTTGGAAAATAATTACCTTTTTTTTCGTTTTATCAATAATATTTGGCCAATTGATTTATATTTCAAAGTGACAAATTAGAACAGCTTACAACCTGGTAGCTTAAGTTACAAAAAAAATTGAAATTGAAAATACTACATTTAAAAGCATTGTAGCATAAAAATACCACAAACTTTACCAGGCTGACTTCAACCAGCACTGTAGTTTGGTACGTACGAACGCCAGCTCAAGCTTATGATACCCGATGCAGCAATTAGCCCCATTGTTTGTTTACAAAGGGATAGAAGTGTAATTATTGATTGATACAATCACTGAGTCTTCTGTGGTAGCTACTTTCTTACAGCTTCCGGAGCTGGAAAAAATCTACGGTTTTGGCGGTTGTAACCATGGGAAAATCGGGAATTCACAGAAATAAGTTAATGTTTTTACTTTTGATTTCTTAAATTAGTGGTAAATATGTGTTCTACAAATGTCCCCCATGTAATTGTGGGATGAAAAGTTCATTAAATTGCAAAAGAGGGAAGTATATAAAGATGCATTCACTACAGTAATATTATTTCTGTCCCAATTTTTGTGGTGAAATTTTCGACACCTTTATTTAGAACCGTGGTAAATTTTATAATTAATTACAGCTCCATTGCTTCTAGCAGTCTAAAAAACTTATCTGCTGAAATGGAGGTTCTTGCGGGGAAATGACTTTAAATTTGTAGAGAGAGATGGATGTAATGAAAATTTCAGAATATTTGAAATCTAACCAAGAGAAAAAAGTTTAAATGAATCAACAAATTGACATTTTCCCATACCTTGATCAGCATCTGTTGCTGACAGAGTCAAAATTTCAGTGAGCAATGGAAAATCTTCCAGGATCGATCTGTAATACTCGCTCATCTCAAATATTGGTTGATTGTCATTGGCGTCAGTCACGGCAACGCTAACGTCAACCACGGAGGAGAACTCCCCATCAGATGCAACCACCACCAAGACGTACGACGAATTTGTTTCTCTGTCTAAGCTCTCCGTAGTAAAGATTTCACCTGTTAATGGATCAATCCTGAAGCCGACCATAGGGTTTTCAAAACTATAGGTGAGGTTTCCGTCAGCATCAGCATCTGTACCAAAAACCTGAACAGATTCAAAATAATTATTTGGTTTAAAATATACAATCAATTTAAGAGACCATTTTGCAATATCAAAGGTTAGGAGCATGGGCAGGATTCACCTACCAAAAGTGGGGGAACATAGTCACAAAATCAAATTTGCCTAATAAAAAACAGGGGGTAGGGAGCGGGGAAAAAATCATAACATGAAGCAATATCTTTCCTTAGGAGAAATGGTCCATCAATCATTCACAGTTAATGCACATTATTACCTCAGGCATTATGATACACAGCTATTTTTACCACCAGTTTAAAAACAAACTTCTCCCACCAAGACACCTAACACAGATGATTGATTTTAATCACAAAAGTGCCCTGATTACTCAGCACTGGCTTTTGTAATCTTATACACACAAATAGCCTTGGGCTTCTTGGCTGTGGTTTGCATGAGAACGGAAGATAAACAATCATTGTTTGGAGTGGATACACAATACACTGAACAGGAAGTCGGGTTGAAAATTGTCATACCTGAGTTTTCCGGATTAACTCAGGTGTTGGGTGAGGGTAGGCTTAAAGAGAAAGTTTTTGACATGAATTCATGATAAGATACAAAAAATCAACATACAAAAGAAATTTGGGGAAAACAGTGCAACCCCAACCCCAAAATACCACGCTTATGGTCAGAAGAGTTTAGTACCAAAGAGGATACATTGTATGGAAATAATACTATCTGTTTCAACTTTGTCAAATATCAATCAAAAGACACTTTTAACCAGAACACTTACCTGGCCAACCAAAGTGCTTGCAGGCTGATTCTCGTCAACTTCAAATTCATATGGCTGATTCACAAAGTAAGGAGTGTTGTCATTAATATCACTTACAGTGATCCTAACAACTGCAGGTTCTGAGGCGGACAAAGATGGGTTTCCATCTAAATATGAAGAAAGCGGAGAAAGCAAGCGTGTGAATAATACATGAAGCAATATCTTTCCTTGAGAAATGGTCCATCAATCATTCACAGTTAATGCACATTATTACCTCAGGCATATGATACACAACTATTTTGATTACCAGTTTGAAAACAAACTTCTCCCACTAAGACACCTAACACAAATGAATGATTTCAATCACAAAAGTGCCTTGATTATTCAGGTCTGACTTTGTGTAATCTTATACACACAAATAACTTTAAGCTACTTAGCTGTGGCAGATAAACAATCATTGTTTTGTTTGAAAACACAATACACTGAAGGGGAGGTTGGGTTGGTAATTGTCATACCTGAGTTTTCAGGATTAACTCCGGTGTCGGGTGCGGGTAGGCCTAAAGAGAAACTTTTCAGCATGTACATGGCTTTGTACAGAATCTATTTAAGAGATTCTCCCATAATTATCAAAAAATATAAGACATTCAGTTTCTTTCAACCATTTTCTGATTGGTTCATTGGTTGATGCAAGGACATGCATTACACCCATTTAGTTTGAGTACAAATTGCCAAATGTTAAACTTCCTAAAATTGACCCCAGGCACAACATTAGCGCGTAATGAAAGTTTTATGTTAATCCTGGTAAACAGCATCATCTATACATCTATTTGCCCGTTCTTTAATTTGTAGTTGTTTAAAATCTAGGAGGGCTCCAAAAGACATTTCTCACTCGTGAAGGTGGCATTAGAAATGGCTCTGCCTAAAACCAGGAACATCTCAACCGGCCCTCAAATGGAGCAGGGCCGGTCGGAGTAAAAGTAATATATTTCTCTGTTTCCCAAACCACAAAACTGTATACAGTTTCACCTCTCCAAGGCTCCTTCAAGATGACAACTACTCCCACTGGTGTTACATGGTATTTTTAGTGATACACATCTAAAAATCCTTTGTAATATAAGTAGTAACCATAATCAGTGTCAGATAAATGCTGGCATTGTTTGTCTTTGCTGCTGGGGAAAGGTGAAATGAACTATAAGCATAGACCTATTTATACCTCAATGTTATGATGCAAAGTTAATCTTGTGAAATGATGTGGTTAATTTGTTGCTTCAAATTGCAGGCCAAATTTTTAAGCAGTGCCTTTACTAATGGCAAGCTAAATCACAACTTTGGTCGCCCAACTAAAAAACACAATTTGGCTTTAAAGGAATATTCCAATGTTTTTCGTAACCTTTTATAAGAAATAGAAATTTTTTACAAACAATTTGGTACAAAAATCATGTTGATATGTTATTCCTACCAGTAGATATTCAAATTTTAAGGTTCACAAAAAATGCCAATAAACGAATAGGAAAAGGCTCAGTATGACATCACAGCAACACATTCTCCCACAAAGTTGATGTATTTCATTAAAATCTATTGTCTTTTTTTATAGTAAAACCTAGTATAAAAACTAAATGATGAGTTAGGTATTTATATACATTGCCAAATATACCCTACTTCAATAACTTTTGGAAAATTGGTTTGGTTTCGTACAGAAACAAAAAATTAACGTTCAGAGAAATACATACACATTTGCAATGGAATTGCCTCTATAACATCAAACACAAATTCATCATACTGTACAAAAACTTTGAAATGCCCTTGGGAAATTTTTGAAAATCCATATCTCCTAAACTGAGTATGATATCAACCTGATTTGTTTACCAAATTGGCTCTAAAAGTATGCGCTTTCAAATAAAATTTTACAAAACACCATCGGAATATACCTTTAAGTTTTTCAGAATGATCAGTTAAACATTGCATCATTCAAAACTTGTGGTTATTCTCATGGTCTACAACCTATTTTCTTCTAATTAACCCTTACTCTACCAGCACTATTTTGAAAATGCGCTCGGGAGGTGGGGCCAAAGACGGGGCACCCAAAACGGCGATAATATCGCCGCGTGGTAGAGTAAGGGTTAATCAAGGCGTGATTATTGAAGGGTCCTCTGTCTTCCAGGCAGAAAAGTCGGGCCCCTTCCGCTTTTGGGACTCGCTGGGGCGCCCACCGGGATCATGCTGCCTATATTTTCGGGTTGGCGCATATGTCGCGGGTTGATTAACCCTTACTCTACCAGCACTATTTTGAAAATGCGCTCGGGAGGCGGGGCCAAAGACGGGGCACCCAAAACGGCAATAATATTGCCGCGTGGTAGAGTAAGGGTTAAGCTCTCAATTTGTTGCTACTTGTCCATTGGTGTCAAAACACCACAGGTTGGAGGAAAAAGGTATGCAGTGCATGGTAAAGGAATACATAATTGTGATGGGGTCAAGAGCTATATTTTTTAATTTATGTTTGTTTGTTTGATGAGGGCTTAACGGCACCACGAGGGTCAAATTGTGCCTGAGAGGTCAGATCATTCTAGAGGTAGGAAGGAAAGGAAACAGGGGGAGAATGAGAGAAATTCAAGAACAAAAGTCAGAAAGCTGTGATCGAGAGAGAAGGTGCATGGGTGAAACAAAAACAAAGTAGAAGAGAGGAGGTGGAAGAGGAGAATTAAATATGGTTGTAGTGGGAAGCATGATAAAGGAAGGAGATAATATTATGCGGAGGATTTTTCTGGAAGAACTCAGCAATTGAGTTGTGGGGAGCAAGGGAAGCTCTGGGAAGGTTGTACAGGGGGCAAGCGAGGAGGATGTGATGGATTGTGAGAGTGCAATGGCAATTGTTGCAGAGGGGTTGGGGGAGCCAATAAGGAGGTGGGAGTTATTGAGGTGGGTGTGCCCTATTCTAAGACGGGTAATATGAACGTTGTCGATACGAGAGAGGTTGTTGATGGTGGGTTTGATCGGAATGATGGGCTGGATGACGTGGAGTTTGTTATCAGTTTGGGAGTGGGACCATACTTACCATCTGTTACATTCACTAGCAGGACATATTCATCCACGGTCTCCCGGTCCAGCATACCAACCAGTTGAATCTCTCCGGTGTCTTGATTGATAACAAATAGAGGGGGCTGTCCGCTATAAGTCTGTACGTCAGCTTTGAGTTCATATTGCTATCTGCATCTGTTGCTTCTACCTATATATTTTAAGAAATTATAATTTTGCTTGATAGTAATGATAGTTTTGTTTTTTTCTCAATATTGATTTCCCCTTTTCTAACTGTACAACAATTCAATTAAATTCAACAACATTTATTTAAGCTTTTTCAACATATACAGAATTATATATAATACAGTTTTATTTACAAATTGGTAGGAAAGCTAAGGGCAAACTCACAAAATGTCAGGTAAACTTGTAATGTGAGTTCACCCTTTACAAAGATAATGATAAACTACTACCACAAAAAAAAATGAATATACAATACAAACAACAATAGTAATCATGACAAAATTAGGTACATAATATATGTTGTATATGAAAGAACACACACAATACCAATTAGCAAGACATTTTCTACAAGAAGATGAAGATGGATTGGGAATGTCCTAAAGAGAGATGATGATTATTATGCAAAAATTGCATTTTCGTGGGCCCCGGAGGGAAGTAGGAAAAGAGGATGACCAAAAACAACTTGAAGAAGGACAGTTGAAAAAGAGAGGAAGGAGCTTGGGTAGAATACTTGAAGGGAGGCGACAGAATTAGTAAGAGACAGGAAGAAATGGAAGAAGCTACTCCATGAAGCCTTAATCTCCAGTCAGGAGAGGAGAGCGGTAAGGTGAGAGAAGAGCGGTAAGGTGAAAGAAGAGCGGTGCGGTGAGAGGAGAGCGGTGCGGTGAGAGGAGAGCGGTGCGGTGAGAGGAAAGCAATGCGGTGAAAGGAAAGCGGTGCACTGAGAAGAGAGCGGTGCGGTGAGAGGAGAGCGGTGCGGTGAGAGGAGAGCGGTGCGGTGAGAGGAGAGCGGTGCGGTGAGAGGAAAGCAATGCGGTGAAAGGAAAGCGGTGCAGTGAGAAGAGAGCGGTGCGGTGAGAGGAGAGCGGTGCGGTGAGAGGAGAGCGGTAAGCGGTAAGAGGAGAGCGGCGCGGTGAGATAAGAGCGGTGCGGTGAGAGGAGCGGTGAGAGGAGAGCGGTGCGGTGAGAGGAGAGCGGTAAGGTGAGATGAGAGCGGTGCGGTGAGAGGAGAGCGGTGTGGTAAGAGGAGAGCGGTAAGGTGAGAGGTGAGAGGAGAGCGGTAAGGTGAGAGGAGAGCGGTGCGGTGAGAGGAGAGCGGTGCGGTGAGAGGAGAGCGGTGCGGTGAGAGGAGAGCGGTAAGGTGAGATGAGAGCGGTGCGGTGAGAGGAGAGCGGTGTGGTAAGAGGAGAGCGGTAAGGTGAGAGGAGAGCGGTAAGGTAAGTAATATATGTTGTAAACATTACAAGACAAACAGATACAAACTGATTTCATCTCTTCATGTATTAATGGGAAAAGGAGTATTATGGAAAAAAAATAGAAAAATGAAAGGCAAGTATTTTGATAACAATAAAAAGAAAACCAGACCACAGCCCTTTGAAACAAAAAGAACATGTATTGGCAGAGCAGATTTGTACAACCATAAGTCCATCAAAACTATAAGCTCGGTCATAGAAGTTTCAGTAATTCTGGAAAGAACTTAAAGGAATATTCCCATGAAATTTCATTTTGTACGTATCTGATAGAGAAAATAATCTCAGACCAACAATCTCTTTCACGCAGACAATAACAAAAAAATACTAATTCAATTACTTCTTGTAGGAATAAGATATCAACTTGCTTGTTTTAAACAATCTGTTTCTTTTATTGTCCTCTATCAAATACATTAAAATGAAATTCTATGAAAAAATCTTTCCAATTATTTAGAAAAACTAAATTAATTGTCAAAGAAATACATAAAGAATAGTACGGAAGTGCTGTAATGACATCATCATGACTTAGACTAAGACTCAGATCAACAATCTCTTTTAGATGGAATATACTTTTTGTCTTTTATTTAATAACTTCTTGTATTAATAAAGATATTAACTTGGTTTTTTAACAATCTGTTTCTTTTATTGTCCTCTAACAAATATATCAAAATGAAATTCCATGAGAATAATCTTTAACAAAAAGTGTGCATGGTCCATAAAACCAGATTATAATGATACATAAGAACAAATTCTACTACTCACAACTGCAATAATTTCTCCGATAGTGGTATTTTCAGGAACAATTTCCTCATAGTTTGTGTTCACCCACACAGGACTGTTGTCGTTGATGTCTGTGATTACTATTACGACAGTGGTAACCCCGGCATTTGACGGTGACCCCTGATCGGTTGCAACTACCATCAGTGTGTAGTCTTGCCTTCTTTCAAAATCCAATTTACTCCTCAGCGTGATGATACCTGTCTCCTCATCGATTTGAAAATTTCCTGAAATTTTAAGAGCAGATTGATTGATTGATGAAATTTGTCGCCATGACAACAGCAATGGTTATGTTGTGCTAGAGAGCTTAAAATATTTTTAAGGTAAAATCAAAAAGAAGGTGCATTCAAAAAGAGGGTAAATGAAGAGGTAAAGAGTAGAACAACTTGTGGGGACAGAGGTGAAGAGGATAACTTGGTTCATTGGTTGATGAGATTTGTTGGCATGTCAACAGCAAGCTGTGTCAGAGAGGTACAATTATTTCAAGGTAACATAGAGTAACAAAAGGTGCATTCAAAAGAGATTAAATGAAGAGGTGAAGAAGAGCATAACATCTTGTGGGGCCAGAGGTGAAGGGGATAACTTAGTTGATGAGATTCATCAGCACACAACAAAAAGGCTCTGTTGTGTCACAGAGGTTAAATTATTTCTTTCAAGGTAAAATAAAGCAAGAAAAGGTGCATTCAAAGAGAGCTCAAATGAAGAGGTGAAGAGGAGTAGAATGACTTGTGGGGGCCAGTTATAGTGGTAAAGGGGGTCCCCTGGGGTAGAGGGTGAGGTGATTTGACTGTAGTTGATATGGTGAATGAGAGCAGAGCAGCTAATTGTGCTTGATGGCAGGGGTGCAAATTAGGGGGTGTCTCAATCTGATGCACCACGATACATAATCTAAAGATGCTTCTAATCCAAAAGTAACTTATCTTCCCACAAGGAATTGAAAATAATGATACACTGTATTCAACGTAATAAGCACACAGGGCGCTTACAAAAATAGAATTGCACCATATTTTAGGTCCAAAGTTTCTTCATAATTAACGCCCATGCTCCGGGGTCGCATACAGTCTGCTGTTCGAGCTACATTGTGTGAAATGGGTTCTATACTAGCCTTACAATAACCACCACAAAAACGTTGGGTGCGTCAGATGCAAAATAAGCAAACAATGTAACAAAACTTATTCTTAATCTTCAAATTAATTAAAGAAATTATGTTATCATTTAGAAAAAAATGGGTGGGTGCTTATTAGAGCAGAGGCACTCAATACGTCAAATACAGTAATATGAATTCTTAAAGAAACTTCTCATACAGTTAGCTACCTTCTGCATTTCCACTTGCTATGGAGTATCTCACCATCCCGTTCAGTCCGAATCTGCATCTGTCGCTGATACTTCTGCAACAATAACTCCTACATTTACATCCTGTATGGCACAAATGAAACATATTAAAGTAGTATACATCATCATCTACTACATCATCTATCAAACATATTAAAGTCAGACTTGTCACCTGTTCAGATTGGTGCTGTCAGTTCAGATTGGTGCCATCGGTTCAGATCGGTACACTTGCATCAACTTCATAAATATGCGTGCGGTGCAGTAGCCATAGTGTCGGTTGAAATTAGTGCCAAGTGTCCAGTAATCATGTAATAAAATGTTATTTTGACAAGTACTTGCTCATAACTATGGTACGCCGTAACTTTAAACATTGGGGAGAAGAGCCCTCTGGCTCACAATTTAGCTCTACACCACTGGCTATCCCTCGCACAGCGCTACAT
Organism: Chiridota heheva; assembly: GCA_020152595.1. NCBI lineage: Eukaryota > Metazoa > Echinodermata > Holothuroidea > Apodida > Chiridotidae > Chiridota > Chiridota heheva. The sequence goes on along the minus strand of JAIGNY010001734.1, from coordinate 1,326,023 downwards.
TCATTCATCCAACTTAGACGAACAATTATGATAGAGTAGACGCAGCTTTGTCCAAACCAACTCGTATTCAGTCTCCTTTCTCCTTTTAATAATGTGAAAGAGACAGGTGCATGTAGTGAGCATGCGTGCACGTGCATGCTATTCTCCTGCATACACAGTCAACCATCGTATCTCACCAGGTAATGAACTTTCCTGGGAAACTTCTAAACTTGAAAAACTGCCGCTGAAATCCTCAGGCTGGATCAAGGAAATTTGAATTTAAATAAAATCGTTAGCGTACCGGACTCTTTTTAATAGTGTGGGAGGGGAGGGGGACTCTCTTACCCCTAGCTGGCACAACCCCTGATCCCAGATCACCAGGGCCGTAATTCTCATCTGAAAAGTGGGGGCTGCAGACCTCCTCACCCTCTACTCCGTACGCTTATGGTAGTGAGTTTACTATCTGACTATGGGAAGTTGGTGCCCTCAATACTAATATCTTTCTAATTGTTAATGCATTAAAAAAAAAAAATGATTTACCTTATTTGTGTCTGATTCTACAAGTTTATACAAAACTCTATAGCTTAAATATCTCCCTTTAACAGGATAAAAGTTTGAAATGCTTTCTGTACCATTTTTTTTTTTTTTTTTGAGTTCCTCTTTCATATGAGATGAATTTGCGTGACAACTAAACGAATCCGTTGAAATGGATAGTCCACTGACCTAATCTGTTATATGTATGGACAAATATATTGAAAAAGCATTCATTATATTGTTAGGAGAACAGTCTTTAAATGGTGGCAATAACACGCATAGTTTTTAAGTTATGACCAATCAAGATTTGTATCAAATTCAGCCTTTGTACAGTTGTAAAGGTAATGATTACATGTGTGTATGAACAGGGATACTCTTAACAACATTTTATGTCATTTTCATGTTTTTCCTAAATGTAAAACATCAAAGGTTCTCAGATTACGTTCTACTGTTAAATCTGGGCGAAGGTTATAATGATATCCAATTTCCTGTTCACTGTAGCCAACTTCTCTCATAAAAAACATTTTTGAGAAGGACCGAAAAACAAAACAGTTAACGGAAGTAGTTTCTTATAGTCTGATATAGTTGTCCCATTCTGAGGTCACAAAATATCGCGTGTTTTTCAATAATTGGTATCTAAGTTTGAAACCGCTGTAACATGGCTAATTTGAAGCAATTTTGATGGAGCATTTGGCTTTTTGCATGGTTTACTGTATATTTTAAGCTCATAATGTTGCTACCTTTAAGTTTCTATGCATGTTTGTGGTCGGTTTATCGTAATATTTAGGAATATGCCGCATTACTTTGAAAAAATTATTATAACAGGGCACTTCATTTCTGCAACTCTAAAAAAGGAAAATGGGAACGCGGCGTTCAACATTAGGTTTTTTTTCTTCCCCGAAAGTATAGATTCTTCAAATGGTCAGAACTGTTCGGGAACTTCAACAAGCTTTGACATTCCAAGTGCTTGTTATGTTTTTAGATTTCAAAAGGGCACTTTCTCAGAAAAAGGGGGTTCTTCTGTAATAATGTATCAAACATTTGTGCGATTTTGTATTTAAATACATGAACTAAGACACAGAGAGAGAGATGGGGGAGAGAGAGAGGGGGAGAGAGAGAGGGGTAGAGAGAGGGGGAGAGAGAGGGTGAGAGGGGGGTGGGTGTCAGGGCACGTGATACAGAACAGGCTCATTTTAAATGTTTGACAACATTTACACAAGCTTGTAGTAAATTATTGAAAACATTTCTTTTAAACAACCCATATTTTTCAAAGAGTGACACTAAAGTTATAGCCATGTACAAACATAAACAATAAAACATATATCCACATTCTGCATTTTCATGGTTTGTGTTTTGCATATGGTGTATTATAGCTCTCTTTAACATGAATTTTGATTTGTATAATACAACTTCTTACTATGCGTTGTGACACACTTTTTTCCCTTGAAATGTCAATTTTCCAAGAGCTTACCGGAGTTTCGCCCCTCGACCTAACCAAGGGGCCTTAAGTGGGCCCGTGGACCCCACGCCAATAAGTCAAGCGCTTTTTGCTCAAAGTGACACCTTTGGTGACACCTTAACTACACCACTACATATTTTATCGGTTCAATTCAATTACCTCCCCCTCCCTTCTTCCTTTCCAATATGAACATCCTAGCTACACCACTGTAACATGGAATAAATGACTACAGGGTAAAATCATGAATTAATAATTAATCAATTACTCCATAAGTCTTAAGTAATATTTGGTCGATTTCCTAATGTGATTAGATGGTAAGGATTAACGGCCCAACGACAACAATAATCAGATTGCGCAAGAGAGGTTAGATTATATTTCATAGCATATATGTTCAAGTGTTACATACCTCAACGAGAGATGTCGTGTACATATCCTGAACAAATTGTGGTATGTTGTCATTGACATCTGTGACTGCTACTATCACCAATGCTGTGCTCACGCCAGATCTAAAGAGAAGGGACAATCATGGTTCAAACTAGTAGCAAAGCAAGAACTTTAAGGAATATTACCTTGAATTTTCATATCTATCTATCTATCTATCTATCTATCTATCTATCTATCTATCTATCCATCTATCTATCTATCATATATATATAAATATATATATATATATACATATATATATATATATATATATACATATATATATATACATATTTATATATATATATATATATATATATATATAGAGGATATGGAAGAAACAGTTTGGTGTAAAAATCATGTTGATATTATTTTCTGTTTAGGATTTATTGCATTTTAAAGATTGCACAAGTGTGTTAAAAAGTGACCTCACAATATACAATGTGATGTCATAAAGACAAATCCAAGAAATTTGTGTGTATTTCTTTGAAAATTAATTGGCTCTTCCTAAATTACTGGAAACATTGTTTACTTAATGAGATGGAGTATAACATACACATTATAAGAACGTGCTTTGCCCATCTGCTCATGAACCTTACACTCCCAAGTAAAAGGAAAACATTTTTTTTTTTTTAGAATTGTCTTGGATCTGCCTTTTTATGACATCACATTTTACACTACGAGGTCACTTTTCTACACACTCGCACAATCTTTAAAATGCAATAACTCCTTAATGGAGAAAGATATCAACGTGACTTTTACACCAAATTGTTTTTTCATAGTCCTCTATCATATATATGAAAATGAAATTTCATGGGAACCTTCCTTTAAACTAAAGAAATTACAATATCTTTATTTTATGCTATAAGTCCTCACAAGCTCCCAAAGATATACACAAATGTACACAATTTCAGCTGCCCCTTCAAAATTTGGGTTTCAATGGTTTTCCATAAACGCCTGTAACTGATGCCACATCTTCTTCCCAGATAATAGTATCAAGGAAACCCTCTTGGCAGTATGTTCCAAGGTCTTCCACTTGTTTATATGTCTATATATAGCACCAAGAGGTGCAGTGGCTCAGTGGTTAAGGAGTCATGCTCATATGCGAAAGGTACCGGGTTCCATTCCCGCTGCAAGCACTGCATTGTGTTCTTGAACAAGGCACTTTACTTCACTTGCTTCAGTCCACTCAGCTGTAAAATGAGTACCAGTGTTGCTGGGGAGTTAATCTGTGATGGACTGGCCATGACGTGTCCTTTTCCTTAAGAATTTGTTCCAGCAAATCATAACCACAAACTTACTGTGGCAAATAGTGACACCACTTTATCTTAATTAAAATAACCACACGATAAGGACTTCATCCATTGCTAATATGATACTCAGCACCAACTTCCACAGCAACTAAGGTTTTCAGTATAAAGAAAATAAAGAGGAAAAATCTGACCCGACCTGGTTATTTATCAGGTCGGGTCTGACTGTTTGAAACTTTAAGGAGCAGAACAACTCATGCGTCCCGTCCAGGGGGTATCATGTACTCTCATCCGCTTCCGCCATGGAAACCAGGGATAAGCACCAGCCCTATGAGCTTAATGGCTTGGATGGATTTAGCTTTAGCTATATAGAACCAGTCTTGTGTCCGTGCATTTGGTCAGTACTTGTAAAGATTTAAAAAAATATGGGAAGAGTTTGACAGGAGGTTGATTTATTGCTAGAAACAGTAGAAAACCAAGTATAGAATTAAATCCTTGAAAATCTGTAACTGACTTGCACACCTAATAATAATAATAATAATACAAAGGGAAAAGTTCAATTTTATGAAGAGGTATGATGTGAATTAAGGAAAGATGCCTGAATTGAAATTAATGAAAAAGTAGGGTATTGCATCCCGATGAGTTCACATTGAAGTTAACCCTGTTTGGACTAAAAATGAGTGAAGCCCAGGTCCACTTTCTTGGTGTGGTCCAACAAAGGTTACTATTGTCGGACTGAAATTGAGCAAATCTCAGGTCCCTTTCTGGGCCAGTTTGATAATGTTACTATTAATCCTTGTCTGAAAATTGAGTGAAATTTTGGTCCCCAATTTTTTGTTTTAATTGAGTGAAGCGCAGGTCCCTTTCCAGGTGTAATTTGACAAGGGGTTAAAAAGATCAACATTGAAACTTACGCTGGGGGTACATGTGGAGTGGGGTTTCTGGCTTCTATCAGAAGGGTGTAGTTTGTAGCAGATTCATAATCTAGTGATGGAACTCTTGTGGTTATAACGCCAGATTGTTCATTAATTCGAAACAAATTCTGGAAAATGGAAGAAAAGGGTTTTATTATTTTGACACAAAACCATCACTAATCATAATCTTTTTCACATTGTTACCATGCAATATTGTCGCCAACGTCATCACCAGTATAATAATCACTACAATATTCATCATCATCTCCATTATCATCATCATCACCATCATATCACCAACATCATCATCATATCATCATCATCATGCATCATCATCATCATCATCACCATCATGCATCATCACCATCATGCATCATCATCATCACCATCATGCATCATCATCATCACCATCATGCATCATCATCATCATCATCACCATCATCCTCATCCTCATCATCATCATCATCATCATCATCATCATCATCATCATCATCATCATCATCATCATCGTCGTCATCATCATCATCATCACCATCATGCATCATCATCATCATGCATCATCATCACCATCATGCATCATCATCATCACCATCATCATCATCCTCATCCTCATCATCATCATCATCATCCTCATCCTCATCATCATCACTATTATCACCATAACCACCATCATCACCATCAGCCATCAATCATCATCACCATCAGCCATCATCAACAGAACCACCAACAAATCAACATCAATTATCCCATTATAATAATTACCAAATCACTATAATCATCGTAATCACCATCAATACAATCGTTGTTTATCAACTATCCACAATAAATCTAACCTGCTCATTCCCTTGTATGATCGCGTATTGTATTTCTGCATTAGCGCCATCATCTGCATCCATTGCAGACACTTCTGCAACAACTGTCATCCCACCTGCATTCTCCCTCACTGTCCCCATGACAACATCTTTAAAAATAAGCAAAATAAAGAGTGAAAAACTTGAAAATAGTAATCATGTTTGTAAACAACTTGATTTTCTTTGTAAGCAAATGGAGATAGATTTGTGATAATTGACAGGAAAACAAAAATTTAATAGAGTGAAACTTCAGGTGTCCCTAAAGAACATACACTCTAGGACTAACCTTCTTGGGGCTAATGCCTCCTTACCTACACCCTCATCTCCTCTTGTTAGTGATAATTATATTGCTCTACACTTGGATTTAATTCCTGCATAAAAAATCTGAAACAACTCATTTCATTTTCATCTACTTCACCCCTTCCCTTAAAACTTTTTTTCATTTTCCCTTGCCATCACCACCAAAAGATGTTGATGAAATCTGGATATCCATCTGCATCTCACAAAAACAATTTCTCCTACCTTCAACAAAAACTGGATCGTTGTCATTTTCATCTTGGACCATAACCAATACCACTGATGTCACAGACACCGACAAACCGGAAATGGCATTTATATCAACTGCCACTAGGTTCAGGTCATACATTTTGGTCACCTCGTAATCCAGAGGCCCTGCTAAGCTGATGACCGGGTTTCCAGAGTTGAGGATTTCTTGTGGGGAGATGGAAAAGGGGTGGTTGTCGGGTCCATTAAGGTTAACACGGATGAGGTCTGCAAGTGTCTGACGGTAGAGAATTTGTGTGTAGATATGATTGAAATCAGACAAGAAGATACATCACAACGTCACATTTCTCAAAATGCTCAATTCAATATTTTCATAGGTGATTTTGTGACTTTAAAAATTAGTTCAGTGGTCAAGCAAAACTATCTTATATGAAAAAGGACTTCAAAAGAAACAAAATAGTAGAGAAAGCAATCAAAAATCTTTTTCCGTTAGGAGATATTCAAGTTTAAAGTTCTATCTTATCTTTTTAGAAATGAATGGTGTAGTAAGTCTACTATGGAAGGTTGGCACACTTAGCCTCACATTCTTAACAATTGTTAATGTATTTTAAAGAAAATTTATTGAACTTTTTGTACTATTTCAGCTATTTTTCCTCAAATTTGGGATATGTCAAGAAAGTAGTAAAGCTGAATCTAGAAGTGTATTTTCATAACATACCTACCACTTGAAGAAAGTTTGAGGGAAAATATTTTAAAAAGTGAACAAATTTAATACACTTTTTTTTAAATACATTAACAACTGTTAAGAATATGATGATGAAGATGCCAACTTCCATAGTAGACTTATTACACCAGTCATTTCTACACAGATAAGACAAAAGCTATAAACTTGAATATCTCCTTAACGGAAAATAATTTGTCAATGCTTTTTTCACCATTTTTTTTTTTTTTTTTTTTCCTCTGTCATACAAGATGGACTTGCTTAAACTAACCCTATTGGATATAACAAAAAGTGTCAAAATAGGCTTAGCTAGGTTACTGTTGTATTACAATAAAAAAAAAATTGAAAGCACATTCAGAATTTTTCAACACAGTTAACTTCCAAGATGCACCACTCAGGTGAACCTATATTCTACTGACCATTTCAAATCTGAATCAGTAATTTCCAAAATACTAATTTAAATAATGTCACATAGCCAAAATTCATGTGTCCATAATGGACCAATCGTATCAATCTTATCAACTATTCAAATACTGGGGGATTCTTTGCCAATTCTTTTTGCAATTGACACAGGGTATAAGGTCAAGCTATTGTAAAAATACTTTCATACACTTACAGTATCACATGTGTTTATACATGAAGGTAACCATGCTTTCAAATATCATGCATGCCCATTGTTGTTTACAACCTTTCTCCCAGCAATTGCAGCTGATTGGTTGGGTAACAAAGGGTAAAATCCCCTAGCAATTGATTGGTCGATGTACCCAGAAGTAATAACGTTAAAAATGGTCTATACATAAGACAACATTAAAGAAGGAAAGCTCAAAGAAAAAGGTTTTAACTTACTCTCTCCCCGTCAGACACCGAAATGAGAACACCTAGAGGTGTGCCTACAGATGCGCTTTCCGAAATGGTTGCAAAGTAGTTTGACATGTCAAAAGAGGGTGGTTCGTCTGATTCATCCTCAACTTTAATGGTGAATGAAGTGCTCACAAAGAAGGAAGGAGACTCCGCCTCCTCCGCCTGATAACACAAAGACAAAATCAATACGATAAAGCAGAACATAGACATGACTTTTGGAAGGCAGAGATATTTAGTGTGATTTGCTGGTGAGGTATATCAGTAATGATGATGATGATGATGATGATGATGATGATGATGATGATGATGATGATGATGATGATGATGATGATGATGATGATGATGATGATGATGATGATGATGATGATGATGATGATGATGATGATGATGGTGGTGATGATGATGATGATGATGATGATGATGATGATGATGATGATGATGATGATGATGATGATGATGATGATGATGGTGATGATGATGATGATGATGATGATGATGATGATGATGATGATGATGATGATGATGATGATGATGATGATGATGATGATGATGATGATGATGATGATGATGATGATGATGATGATGATGATGATGATGATGATGATGATGATGATGATGATGATGATGATGGATGATGATGATGATGATGATGATGATGATGATGATGATGATGATGATGATGATGATGATGATGATGATGATGATGATGATGATGATGATGATGATGATGATGATGATGATGATGATGATGATGATGATGATGATGATGATGATGATGATGATGATGATGATGATGATGATGATGATGATGATGATGATGATGATGATGATGATGATGATGATGATGATGATGGTTATAATGATGATGATGATGATGACGGTTATGATGATAATGAGGAATTCTCAAAAAACTTTAACATTTCTGAAGAAATCTCAGGACAAATCTGTGGACGGCCGGACGGCCGTAATCACCATTACATAGGTTCGCATAATGCTTCGCATGCGAATTAAAAATGACATCTCAAATTAAGTCCCACATGGCATTCCATGACCCACATGGCATCCCACCCCATGTCCCACATGACATCCCAATGACATCCTACTTTATGTCCCACCTGGCATCACATCCCATGTCCCCATGGCCTCCTACCCTATGTCCCACATAGCCTCCTACCCTTTGTCACACATGACATCCCAACCTATATCACACTCTGTGTTACTCATGGCATCCCACCTCATGTCCCACATGGCATCTCACCTCATGTCCCACATGGCATCCCACCCCATGTCCCACATGGCATCCCACCTCATATCCCACATGGCATCCCACCCCATGTCCCAAATGACATCCCATGTCCGACAAGACATCCCATCCAATGGCATTCCACACTATGCCCCGCATGGCATCCCGCCATATATCCTACAAAGCATTCCACCCTGTTCCATATGGCATCCCACCCCATGTCCCACATGGCATCCCACCCCATGTACCACATGCTCCATAAGAAGTCTCATCCTAGCTATCACAGTCCCTGATTGAGCATACTATGTATGAAAGTGTCAGTTCATATAATAACTTATATGCAAATGGCTTGTTGAATAGGAAAAAAAGGTGGAGTCAAATAATTATGCCTGATATAGCCCTTTGTGTACACCACATGGTATATATTATATCATATGTCCCTCATGGCCCCCATCCATATCCCAAATGGCATCCCTCCCTATGTCCATATGCAGTCACATCCTGTCACACTCCCTGACTAAGCATACTGAAAAAAACTCTGGTCAGTTCATATACTGTAGCAACTTTATGCAAATGACACAATAATAAAGGCAGAGTTTAATAATCATGCCTGATACAACCGTTGGTGCCCAAATATTTTGAAGAATTTTAAGGATTTTAATGTCCAGTGCTACGAGAGAGACACATGAGGATCTCTTAAGAATATTGGAAAATTAAATCATTTTACAGTTATCTTCTATGGAAATATCAGATGTTTTGTAGACTTCTTAAGGAAACTATTCTTTAATCTGGTCTTAAATGTCTCTAAAAAACTTTAACATTTTATAAGGAAGTTCTAACCTTTCATAAAGATACTTGAAAAAACTTTAACTTTTTCTGAGGAAATCTGAAGAAACTTTAACATTTTCTGAGGAATTCTCCAAAAGCTTTAACATTTCTGAGGAATCTCAGAAAAACTGGATGGCCAGAATTGTTATTACATAGGTTTGCATTATGCTTCACATGCGAATGATAAATCATATTACCCCCTTCCACTTTGGAATTTCTTTAAAAAGGCACTGGGTAGGAAAAAGTGAGATGTTGTAGTTGATGTTGATATTAGGGACAAATGCAAGTTGAAGGGGTCAAGAGCAGCTCTAGGGGGGAGGGAGGAGTAGGCAGTCAAGGATGTGTTTAAATGTCAAATAATTGCACCAATTATAGCATCTATATATGTTTGTTTGTTTGTTTGATGAGGTCTTAACGGCACCACGACAACGAGGGTCAAATTGTGCCTGAGAGGTCAGATCATTTTAGAGGTAGGAAGAAAAGAAACAGGAAGAGAATGAGAGAAATTCAAGAACATAAGTCAGAAAGCTGTGATCGAGAGAGGAGGTGCATGGGTGAAACAAAACAAAGTAGGGAGGGGGTGGAAGAGGAGAATTAAATATGGTTGTAGAGGGAAGCATGATGAAGGAAGGAGATAATTCTATCCGGAGGATTTTTTTGAGAGAAGTCAGCAATTGAGTTGTGGGGAGCGAGGGAAGCTTTGGGAAGGTTGTACAGGGGGCAAGCAAGGAGAACGTGATGGATAGTGAGGATGCAGTGGCAATTGTTACAGAGGGGTTGGGGGGAACCAATCTATATATATTATATCCTGAAAGGTCCGCAGCAAAAGATGTTACCTTGATAGTGACAGTAAAGGTTCCTGATGCCATGCTGGGATCATCCCTGTCTAGGGTCCGTATAAGTGTGATGTCACCCAGGGCCTCATCCAGATCAAAGTAACCATCTTCATTACCTACCAGGGGGAAAAAACAACGCATTTCTATTTTAAAGGAATATTCCCATGAATTTTCATTTTCGTATAAATATATATATGATAGAGGACTATAAAAGACAACTTGTCCTTCTCCTTAAAAATTTGTTCCAGCAAATTATAATCACAAACTTACTGTAGCAAATAATGAGACCACTTATCTTAATTAAAATAACTGCTCAACCACACAATAAGGACTTCATCTATTGCTAACATGATACTCAACACCAACTTCCACAGCAACTCAAGACCAACAGGAGAACAAATACAATGAAACCTTTGATAAGGGAAATTTGATCCTAATTGCTTGTGGTTTTCATAATAAAGAAAATAAAGAGAAAAAGTCTGATCCAACCTGCTTATTGATCAGCTCGGGTCTGACTGTTTGAAACTTTAAGGAGCTGAACTGCTAATGAAACAAAGTGGTGAAAAATCCACATTGTTTTCTGATTCCGTTTGTAAAATGTTACATTTCAAAGATTTCACAAGTGTGTTCTTCCTCTGTCGTGTCCACATGCTATTTATTGCACCTTGAATACAATAATTAAAAAGGCAAAATCGTCATATGAAAACAATGTTTTGAATTTGAATCAAATTGTTTGATTAGTTGAAATTTCAACCAATTGCTGCACGATTCGTTGGTTTGTTTGTTTCTTTGATGAGGGCTTAACAGCACCACAACAATAAGGGTCAAACTGTGCCTGAGAGGTTAGATCATTCTGGAGGTAGGAAAGAAAGAAAACAGGGAAGATTGAGAGAAATATGAGAACTAAAAGTCAGAAAGCTGGCATCGATAGAGGAGGTGCATGGATGAAAGAAAAAAAAGTAGAGAGAGGGGGTGGGAGAGGAGGACTAAGTATGGTTGTAGAGGGAAGTCTGATGAAGGAAGGAGATAATTTTATCAGGAGGGTTTTTTTGGAAGAACTCGGCAATTAAGTTGTGGGGAGTGAGGGAAGCTCTGGGAAGATTGTACTGGAGGCAAGCAAGGAGAACGTGATAGGACTGTGAGGGTGCAATGGCAATTGTTGCAGAGGGGTTGGGGGAAGCCAATAAGGTGGGAGTGAGTGAAGTGGCCCTTATTTCACTGTATATATTGAATAAAACCTGAATAATAATGACATCGCTTGATATAGCCCAGTCAGTTATAGCAATGGACATTGGTTCTTCTTGAACCAACAATCGTGAGTTTGAATCCTGGCAGAATAATTTAGTTTGATTTTTGCTTTTTTTCTCTCATTTTAACTATCAAGAGACTACTATTGTAATATAATCTCACTAATATTTCATTTTTACTTTTTCTTTCTGACAAACACGTTGAAAAATAACGAGCGTCTCATAACTTTATAACAATATGGACTGTGCATAAAATTTCGCACAAACAACGTGCCATTGTCTGACTGTATAGACAGACAGGGACCTTGTGTGTTCCTCAAACAGAAGTGACATAAATGTTCTCATCATACAATTTTACTGAGACGAGCCTCCCTCTTTTACTCACTTCTTGGATCAGTGTTTTGAAAACTTGGTGCACATTGTGATGTCATACTTGCAGATCCAAGACAAATTTTACACATTTCTTTCAAAATAAATTGCCCCTTTCTAAATTATTGATGTTTGTTTGTTTGTTTGATAAAGGCTTAACGGACCACGACAGCGAGGGTTAAATTGTTCCAGAGGTAAGAAAAAAAGAAAAAAAGGAGGAGTCTGAGAGAAGTACAGGGACTAAAAGCCATGAAGCTGGGTTTGAGAGAGGAAGTGCAGGGGAAGGTGATGACATTAAACAAGCCACTTTTTTTTAAACGCTGTTGAAATCTTTGAAATGTAGTAACTCCTTACTTTTTGTTTCTTTTGAAGTCCTCATTCATATAAGATCACGTCAGGAAATTTGAACATTTTGGTAAAATTTGTCAAAATTTCTGAAAATTTTGTAAAAATGATGGAAATTTTCCCGAAAATTAAAGAATTTCCTCAAAATTAAAGAAACTTCCCAAAAATTGAAGATTTTTCAAATAGCACCAACATTTGATGGAAACTTAATTTACCAGTGAAATTGTAGAGGTTCTAGCCACCCCCTCTCCCGTGAGGATACCCTTCCTTTGTCCCTGCTGCTGACTAATATAATAATGACGATGATACTGATGACGATGATACCGATGACGATGATACTGATGATGATGATACCGATGACGATGATACTGATAATGATGATACCGATGACGATGATACCGATGACGATGATACCGATGACGATGACGACGACGACAACGACGACGATGAAGACTTTTGCTTGTGAGACAGCTCCTTAATATTACGAGAAACTACAGCTACAATAGTAGTACCATCGATCATGATGATAAAACAGCTACGAGTGTGATATGTGACAAATACAAAATATGGAGTCAAAAATGAATCATTTAGGAAGTATAGAAAGAACCCACCTAGGATGAATGAATATCTGATGTCACTGGGGTTGGCTGTGTCTATGTCAATTGCTGTAACTGTTTGTACCACGGAATCCTGAACAGAAAAAGATATATCAGAAATACAATTTTCAATATTTTCAAGAACCAGCTATTTGCAGGAAAATTAATTTCATTTCAAAGTAATTTTCAAAATATTTAATCACCTGCTAGCAAAATAATGGAAAATAAGTGAAAGATGAAAACTAAATGAAAAATGCATAAAGAAACACGCAAAGATTAAAGCTGAGTAGACGGCAGGGAAGAAGTGGTTTGATCAGCAAGAAAATCTGTCCCTTAAAGGAATCCGTCAATACCTGGTCAGAGCATCATTTGACACTGTTCACTTATATTCACAAGTCATGTAACTTACGCACCTTTTCAGACTCTTAATTACTAATCCACACAAAGACACACCTAGCTGTACTACATATATTACCAAGGACTTTGACAAAAACTTCTAGAAAATAAAATAAAATTATAATAAAGACCCTTGTTTCAATTATGTCAGAATCCCCCTCTCATGTTTCAAATAGATTTGCATACAAATTCTACCAAGGACCCATATCTTAAGTCCTCGGTCGGTTTTCAAGTCCTCAGTCGATCGATGGTTTAACAGGTTCAGGTCCTTGGTAGCTTAGATTTGAAACCAACACATACACACACATTCGGAAATTCTTGTGAGGACTTGACCAGAAAGTTGTTTTTACCCCCATCACACAAATTCAAACATCATGTGAACAAGAACCCTTTTTATATTATGTTAAACTCCGCCCCTCTGATGTTTCTTTCTAATCCATTTGAATGTAAATCCTACCGAGGACCCGTATTAGAGTCCTTGATCGAAAATTGAGTCCTCGCTTGATCGCTGTAAAACTGGTTCAGGTCCTCGGTAGCTTAGTAATACAAACACCTCACCTCACCTAGTCTCTTTAGGCCTCCTGGCCCATAAGGCTGCAGTGCACTCACCACCATAGCTCACCTCACCTAGTCTCTTCAGGCCTCCTGGCCCATAAGGCTGCAGTGCACTCACCACCATAGCTCACCTCACCTCACCTAGTCTCTTCAGGCCTCCTGGCCCATAAGGCTGCAGTGCACTCACCACCTAGCTCACCTAACCTCACCTAGTCTCTTCAAGCCTCCTGGCCCATAAGGCTGCAGTGCACTCACCACCATAGCTCGCCTCACCTCACCTAGTCTCTTCAGGCCTCCTGGCCCATAAGGCTGCAGTGCACTCACCACCATAGCTCACCTCACCTCACCTAGTCTCTTCAGGCCTCCTGGCCCATAAGGCTGCAGTGCACTCACCACCATAGCTCACCTCACCTAGTCTCTTCAGGCCTCCTGGCCCATAAGGCTGCAGTGCACTCTCTTCACTGGACTCTGTTATTTGCAACTTGTCTGGCTTCTGTCCACGAGCTCCATCCCATCACTTTCCTCTCCTTTGCGACTGTCCTTCTCCAGGTCATTCTAGGACGACCAACTTTCCTTCTCCCCTCTGGTTTTCACATCATAGCTGTCACACAGTGCTTAATAGTGCTCATGCGCATCACATTACCAATCCACCTCCACCTTCTTCTTTTTACTTCAATGCTGACTCGATTTTGTTATGTTTAGTGATTCTCAGTATTTCATCGTTAGATATTACATATGGCCATCTGATCTTCAAAATTCTCCCGTAGCATTTGAACATAAATGTATCCAGTTTTTTGTTATCTACTACATTAACTCTCCATGTCTCGCAACCATACACGAGTACAGACTTAACAAGAGAGTTAAACAGTCGTATTTTTGTATATATTGAGAATGTGCTTGAGTTCCACATCTTATTTAACTTCATAAATGCCGCTACTCTTGCTTCAGAGATTCTGGTTTGGATATCTTCCTCGCCATCACCTTGTAAGCTTACTGTTGCACCACGGTATCTGAACTTGTTTACTTCATTTAGTTGTTGGTTATCGATATAAACTTTGTTTGCACATTTACTGTTATAATGGCGTTTTTCCGATAGGCTAACATGCCAAAAAGTTTCTCTTTAAGCCTACCCGCACCTGACACCTGAGTTTATCCTGAAAACTCAGGTATAGCAATTACCAACCCAACTTCCTGTTCAGTGTATTGTGTTTTGACTCAAACAATGATTGTTTGTCTGCCATTCCCATGCACACCACAGCCAAGTAGCCCAAGGTTATTTTGTGTGTATAAGATTACAGAAATCCAGCACTAAATACACAGGGTACTTTTGTAATTAAAATCACTTATCCATGTTTGATGTCTTAGTGGGAGAGATTGGTTTTCAAATTGGTGATAAAAATAGCTGTGTATCATATGCCTGAGGCGATTTGTGCATTAGCTGTGAATGATCAATGGACCATTTCTCCTGAGGAAAGATATTGCTTCATGAAATAATATATCTGCAAGTCTTGCTGGTGTATGAATGATTTGTTGAATTAAAGGAGCACTGGACCAAGAAATCAAATGCTTATCTAGCACACAATGAGAAAGCAAATTTCTGGTTAATATGAATATTCAAGTAACTTTTGCTCTCATGTCGTCTGTGGGCTATGGAGGCATGAAGTTTTTCGATCTGTTGTGGATGATTATCTGTAAAATTTGCAAAAACAAGCGCCCTCACTTTTTGGTCTAGTGCTCCTTTACACCTTTTTTAGGGATCGAATGAAAAATATTTTCTATAAGAATATTTTTTTTTTTTAATTCATGCGTATAGAAATGGTTTTCTTTACTCTTATTTTTGCTGCTAATGATTTTGAAGTAACCTTGCTTGAAGAACAAACTCTTTGTGGCCATGATTGTTTCGGGCTGGAACTAATTATAAAATTTCTCACGGTTCTGAATAAAGATGTGGAAAATCTTCCCCCAAAATCGCAACAAAAATGTTATTAATGTAATAAATACATCTTTATACACTTTCCTCTTTTGCAATCTAATGTACTTTTCATTGCACAATTACATGGGGACGTTTTAAGAGCACATATTTACCACATATACTGTTGCTTACTCAAGAAATCTATGTAAATTTTTTTTATATATTATAATTATTATTATTATTTTCAACTTTTTTGTTTTTCTTCCTGCGAATTCCCAATTTTCCCACGGTTAAAACTGCCGAAACCATAGATTTTTTCCAGCTCCGGATTGTTTGTCATCCAATGTTTGTCATCCTAAAACCAGAAGAGGAGTGTATGTGTAATAAAAATGTATCATCGTAACGGAATAAAATAAATGATTGATGGATTTAAAAAAAACACAATTACAGTAGAAAGCAACATGAATCTTATGTACTTACAGAATCATGTGTTGCGAACTTATGAAGAAAAATAGGAACCCTTATTTGTAGCTTAATGAATTGTCAAAAACTACGCGTATTCAGGTAGCGGTAAAGCGCTGGATTAGAGCAGCGTTGGTAACCAGGGCAAAGGCCTACTGGATGGGGTTTCAAAGTTGTTAACTTCAACTGTGTGGAAGACTTTTGGTTTAAATCAGAACTTTCACCTGGAAAGTAACTATTGCTAAAAATAGCGCACAAGGTACAGAACTTATCCAAAACTAATCAATTGTCACTTGTAAGATGATTTAAAGATTGAAAAGAAGTTGAGAACTGTTTTAAAAAGAATGAAGGTGGTAACAAAATTGTTTCCCAGTATTTAAAAAAAAAAAAAAATGTCTTCATAAAAAGTAGATCCAACAATATCTACTGTACTCCACCATCTCTGCCTGCTCATTTAGATCATGTTATTTAATTTGGTCTGGCCAGGTGGTGATATCTACTGCACTCCACCATCTCCTCGTCTCTGCCTGCTCATTTAGATCATGTTATTTAACTTGGTCTGGCCAGGTGGTGATATCTACTGTACTCCACCATCTCCACGTCTCTGTGTACTCATTTAGATCATGTTATTTAACTTGGTCTGGCCAGGTGGTGATATCTACTGTACTCCACCATCTCCACGTCTCTGTGTACTCATTTAGATCATGCTATTTAATTTGGTCTGGCCAGGTGGTTATGTACGAGTAGGATGAAAGTCATATAATATTTTCTGCAACCCCCTAAAATGTTCATTTTATAGTATGTTGGGTACTAACTCTCCTAAAGATGAAAGTTTTGTGATGTAAAATGGTCATAATGTGCCACGAATCAATTTCTGGTTGGTTTGTTGATGTTCAATGGCACCGCGACAGTCTGAGTCAAATGTGCCAAGAGGATGTTAATAAATAATGGTGCAAGAGTTAGTTAGGATAGTGTGATGGAAGGTTTGTAAGGGGGATAAAGGGAAAAGGCTAAATGTGGGAGAAACATTGAGGTGAAATGAAAGGAGTGTGTAAGGTTAGGTGTAGAAAGGGAGGAGGGGAGGAGATTATATGTGGTAGCAGAGGTTGAAACAAAAAAAAACATATCTTTTGTGAATAGAAAAAGAAGAAGAAGAAAATATATACCAAATGTTACGCAAAGAGTTTGCTTGTTTGTTTGTTTGATGAGGGCTTAACGGCACCATGACAGTGAGGGTCAAATTGTGCCTGAGAGGTCAGATCATTCCAGAGGTAGGAAGGAAGGAAAAGAGGGGGAGATCGAGTGAAACACAAGAACTAAAAGCCAGAAAGCTGGGAACGAGAGAGGAGGTGCATGGGTGGAAAAACAAAGTAGAGAGAGAGGGTGGGAGAGGTGGACTAAATATAGTAGTAGAGGGAAGCATGATGAAGGAAGGAGCTTTTGTACTTACCAAGGGCAGTGTTTCAGGAATGGTTGTATCGTAGGGCAGGTTTATGAATACAGGAGGACTGTCCTGTACATCTTCAACATCGATCGTCAAAATGTCTGTTGTACTTAGGTCAAATGGATTTCCATTATCCTGTAAAGTGCAGTCATTTTTGGTTAATTTCATGTGAAAGATTAAAAAAGATATTTATGTGCAAAAAGCTGATGAATTTGTGGTCCATTAATTTGTAACAACAATAATTAATAGAGGTGCCTATATAATTAAGAATGATACCAATAATAATTTACAGCAATTAGATGTGCTATTCACAACAATCAATCGGCAACACACAGCGAAAATGAACTTAAGTCCCCGAGGACTATGATGGGGCATGGCAATGCTCGGTGGAACCACAACAACTGTGCAACAAGTTGCCAACCACATGAAATTATCACCCTGCTCTGTCCTCTAAATGTCAAGCATCAGATGAGGAAGCAGCAGGTGCTACTCTTAAAGTCTTTGGTATGACCTGACCCAGGATTGAACTCGAGTCTTCTGGCTCAAATGGTTGGTTGGATGCTCTAACAAAGAGCAAACTAATATAGCAGCTTCCAAGGCACATATGCCTTCTCAAGGCACTTTACAAAGCAGCCAACTCATCCACACAAACCAAGACTGTTCTCAAATTCCCAGGACTGTGCTAATTAAGGCATCGCTCTGGTGTGCTAATCAAGGCATCACCCTGGTGTGCTAATTAAGGCATCGCCCTGATGCAGCCAATAATAGCGCAACATGTCACCAACCATGACTGTGCTAATCAAGCCATCGTCCTGTGTGTGCTAATCAAGGCATCACCCGGTGTGTTAATCAAGGTATCACCCTGTTGTGCTAATCAAGGCATCGCCCCTGTGTGCTAATCAAGGCATCACTCCAGTGCAGCCAATAATGGCGCAACATGTCACCAACCAGGACTGTGCTAATCAAGGCATCGCCCCAGTGTCTTAATCAAGGCATCGCCCCGGTGTGCTAATCAAGGCATTGCCCTGGTGTGCTTATTAAGGCATCGCCCTGGTGTACTAATCAAGGCATCACCCTGATGTGCTAATCAAGGCATCACCTCGATGTGCTAATCAAGGCATCGCCCTGGTGTGCTAATTAAGGCATCGCCTGGTGCAGCTAATAATGGTGCAACATGTCACCAACCACATTATTACCTTATTCTAGCTGTCCTCTTAATGCTGAGCACCAGACGAAGAAGCAGAAGGTCATGTTTCTAAAAGTCTCTGCTATGACCTGACAATTGATCTCCCTGAGTAAAGCAAATAGGCCACACCCACCTTAGCAACGTGGTAACTAGGTGGGGCAAACAAATCTCAAATTTGCAATCATGTATGACCAATGCATTGACATTTAGATGTTCATGTGGCCTGCCATTTATGGCACTTCTCTGAATCTCTAGAGTTTTAGCAAAAGAATAAACAAAATTCTGCTTGCTAAGCATTTAATTCATTTTACAAAGCCTGTAGCGAGCCCGCAGATGCAATTTTGTTCACCATCTTGTCGTCACTCAGTCTGTGTGTCCAGAAAATAATGTGCAGTATATTGCATTGACTGCATGAGCACGCGCTGCTAGTTAGCTGTTCTGTACCAGTGCGGGTATGATTTTTGCCCCCTTACATTAAGAATTTTTGGCCCTTAGACCCGACCCGACACCCTTAATTTTCTCAAAACCAGGGGTAATCCACACCATTCAACCCGAGAGACTCTTCACAATTCATTGACTAAAAACCAGCTATTGTTACACCATACACAACACAGAGGTAATCTATACCTGCTTAACTGCCAGCATCTTCATAGTCTATTGACAGTTCACTTGTTAGTGACCAGCTTCTGTTACACTGTACAAAATAGGTCATTTATCCTGGGCTCAAGCCACATAACTGCTGTTCAGTGATGCAATCAGATTTTCTTTGGCTGAGCCTAAGTATAAATAAACATTATATGCTTCGAAGGACTTTGTGCAAAACCCATGAATGATTGATGGACCATGGATGATAAAAAATACTTACCGTTGCTCTGATGACAACATTGTACCTGGGAACACTTTCATAATCAATGGGTCCAATAAGAAACACATTTCCACTGAGCGCATCTATCGTAAATAAGTTCTGCAAGGGCTGTGAGATTCGAGGGTTGAAAAAGAAAGAAATTATAATTTAATATTTTTGAATCAGTAATCCCTCACTTATCCCATCCCATCCTCCTTTGTCGGAACACCTCAGTTACCTGAAACTCTAAAACCATGAAAACTAAATGAAAGCAGAGGGCGGAGCTGGAAAGAATCTACGGTTCCAGCAGTTACAAACGTGGGAAAATCGGGAATTCATGTAAACAAAGAACAAAACAAAATCGGATTTCTTAAGTAAACAACAGTATGTGTGGTAAATATGTGCTCTAACACGTCCCCCATGTAATTGTGCGATAAAAGTACATTAACTGCGAAAGAGGGAACTGTAAGATGTATTCACTACATTAATATTTTGTCTGTCGTGATTTTTTGTGGGAAGATTTTCGACAACTTAATTGAGAACTGTGGGAAATTTAATAATCAATTCAAACTCTGGTAGAGGGTAATGTAATAGTAATAAGTCGGGAAACTTATACTATCTATACTAGATCAATCAATCACTGACTTTCAATCAATCAACAATTTTCAATCACTTAAACATTGGCATTCAATCAATCAATCACTAATATTCAATCAATTGATCATTAACATTCAATCAATCAATCACTAATATTCAATCAATTGATCATTGACATTCATTCAATCAATCACTTATATTCAATCAATTGATCATTGGCATTCAATCAATCAATCACGAATATTCAATCAATTGATCACTGACATTCAAGCACTAATATTCAATCAATTGATCATTGACATTCAATCACTAATATTCAATCAATTGATCATTGACATTCAATCACTAATATTCAATCAATTGATCATTAACATTCAATCAATCAATCACCAACATTTGTTTAATCAATCAATAACTGACAACTCTAAACAGATCATTTTGCAATAATGAAAATTGGCATTAATTCTTATGGTAAGCCTGCTGGAAAGAATTAAAAAGAATTTCTTAAAATATCAAAATACTTAGCCACTTTAATAATTTGAGGTAACTGACTCCAGATTTGTGACTTCATTTGATATAAAATATATTGAAGAAAAAAAAACAACTAATGATACCATTTACATGAACAGACAAACTCACCACATTATCAGGGTTTGGTGTGATGCTGTCAATACTGTATGAAATCAAACCGCCATTGCCCTCATCCAGATCTATTCCGGTCACCTTGAAAATACTAACTCTGCTGGCATCCTCTCTCACTGAGGTGATGTTTGGTAGATTTAAGATGAGTGGCACATTATCATTTACGCCCTCAATGTAAATCGTAAATTCTTCAAAAACCTGCAGATCAGATCATCTATGTTAGGTATTATTTTACATCTCTTTCTCAACAGCAAAGATCATATAGAAATGTTAACAACCTTTTGATAAAGCAGTTCTCCCTTGACCCTCACGTTTAGATGGGTAAATTAGTTGAAGTACAAAGTGAACATTTTGGGTAACACTGTGTTTTGAACATTTGTGGCTTAAAATATATAGGATGTACATCTTGGTTGAGACGTTAAGCTTTGAAGCTGTCAAAGCTTAACATTTCCACCTCCGCTTTCTTTCTCTAGACTCCCAGTCAGTTTTTTCAGCCCAACTCACCCCCCCCCCCTCTTCCTCTCCACTGATGAATAAAGACCCACGGGAAATTGAACCCAGGATCTCTACCATGCCAAGGTGATGCTATGACCACTAGACCATGGAGGTCTTCAGATTATGACGTTTTTTAAACAAATTTTCTCCAACACAACAATCATTTCAGCAAGTCCCATAGATACATTCAGAATTGAACACCGCCATGCTTGCAACATCATTTCTGTTTTTCTATTGATCACGAAAAGTCCGCGGTGTTATCGATCAAACATCCGCCGGATCAAACATAGGGGAATACATTTGTTATCGAAAACATGACAGATTTCTCGCAAACAATAAGAAAAATTGACAACCAGAAGTGACTTCACCAGCAGTGGCGTTTACTTCCAAATTTATTTAAGGGATGATACCTTTTGTTTAATTGATTCCTCAGGAAAACTTTTGTTTCCTGATACCTCAGTACCTCAAAAAAATATTTTCAGAATGTTTACATCTGAAATCATGCACCATTAAAAACTAAATTTTGACTGGCCAGGTCCCCACGGGGATGACAAAAGATTCTACCCGAATGAGGTCGTGAAGGTGGAATCTTCCTTCAGTGCAATCACTCAATCAATCACTGACTTTCAATCAACCAACAATTTTAATCAATTGATCATTGACATTCAATCAATCAATCACTAATATTCAATCAATTGATCATTGACATTCAATCAATCACTGATATTCAATCAATTGATCATTGACATTCAATCAATCAATCACTAATACTCAATCAATTGATCATTGACATTCAATCAATCAATCACTAATACTCAATCAATTGATCATTGGCATTCAATCAATCACTAATACTCAATCAATTGATCATTGACATTCAATCACTAATATTCAATCAATTGATCATTGACATTCAATCACTAATATTCAATCAATTGATCATTGACATTCAATCAATCAATCAATCACTAATACTCAATCAATTGATCATTGGCATTCAATCAATCAATCACTAATACTTAATCAATTGATCATTGACATTCAATCACTAATATTCAATCAATTGATCATTGACATTCAATCAATCAATCACTAATACTCAATCAATTGATCATTGGCATTCAATCAATCAATCACTAATATTCAATCAATTGATCATTGACATTCAATCAATCAATCACCAACATTCAATCAATCAATAACTGACAATTTTAGACAGATCATTTTTCAATGATGAAAACTGGCATTTATTCTTATGGCAAGCCTGCTGGAAAGAAAATAATTTCTTAAAGCTCCAGAGTAGAGGGGAGCCATTACAAAAAAATTATGTCACCCATTAAATAAGCTTCTGCTACCAAAATTAGGGGTTACTACCGCCAGAGGTATTTTATTGGGGCTTGGTGGGATATTGTATGGATTATGTAGGGAAAAAAATGGTGACGGCGTATAAATGAACATCCTTCTTCATTACATATGTAATTTACGCATGTTTGTATTCTTCCAAAAGTCCTTGCTCGCTCTAAACAATTTTGCTTGCTGTAAATATTGGTAAACTGATGTCCAATTATAGTCTGTTTCCACTGACACCTTTCCTGCTAGGCTGTGAATTACCAAGAACTTTGTGTGTATGAATGGATTCAACTCCTACTTACCACAGCCTTGCCATCTGAAACACTGACATTTATACTGATAAAACCTCCCAGGGTCTAAACAAGAAAGAGAAAAAGATGCAAAAGGTATATGAGAAGAAAGAGATTTTATATTCGTGAGAAAAAACTTGAAATTCTAAACATAATCTTTATATTATGACGAAAGCATCTGTAGTTTCCTAGTTATCACTAATCAAATTTTGATACATGTACAATTTTTAATGTATGAAAGAGGACAGCTTAAAATCTTTAATGCAATTCTTTCAAATTCCTAATGTATGAAAGAAGACACCTCAAAATCTTTAATGCAATTCTTTCAAATTCCTAATGTATGAAAGAAGACACCTCAAAATCTTTAATGTAATTCTTTCAAATTCCTAATGTATGAAAGAGAACAGCTTAAAATCTTTAGTGTAATTCTTTCAAATTCCTAATGTATGAAAGAGGACAGCTTAAAATCTTTAGTGTAATTCTTTCAAATTCCTAATGTATGAAAGAGGACAGCTTAAAATCTTTAGTGTAATTCTTTCAAATTCCTAATGTATGAAAGAGGACACCTCAAAATCTTTAATGTAATTCTTTAAAATTCTGTCCTAAATTTCACTCACTGAAAATCAGCAGACTGTATTCTCCTGCTAGATATTGATTGTGGGTATGATAGAGATTCAAGACCTCTTGGTCATATTCAACTGTAGCCATTCAAAGAAGAGTGATTAAGAATAATAAGTTAAAATAAGGAAATTCATAGGTTTCAACATGAAGCAATATCTTTCCTTGGGAGAAATGGTCCATCCATTAGCTGTGGCTCTCCTTAAAATTCTGTTCCAGCCAGTCCAAACCACAAACCTAAATATTGTGACTAATATAACCAATTATCCTCCCTAAAATAAACCTCTTGCTAAATGATTGACAGTTCATATGGCATGCATGTAATAAAACACCTTGTTTAACTAAAAGGTCAGTTAGGGTTATCAAAGAAAACAATGGTTCCCTTATTGCCAGAACTAGTTACAACTACTGTGTCAACTTTTATGAACTGTATTTACTGTGTGCAATTATCTTTGGACACGTGGGTGTAATTTAAGTAACTGGTGTCTGGAATATTATCAGCGAGTGAAACCTGAGCTTAATTGCTTGTGGTTTCAAAATAAGGAAAAAGATAAAAAAAATGATAGGGAAATGTCTGACCCGATTTGCTTAACTTTGACATCAGGTCTGAGTGTTGTTTTTTTAAGGACAGGACCAGCTAATGCAATCATTTACTGTTAATGCACATTATTACCTTAGGCATTATGATGCATCACTATTTGTTTTGCCAGTTTGAAAACAAACTTCTCCCACTAGGACACCTAACACGGACAAGATGTTTCAATCACAAAAGTGCCTTGATTATTCAGCTCTGGCTTTGGGCAATCTTATACACACAAATAGCCTTGGGCTACTTGGCAGATAAACAATCATTGTTTTGAGTGGAAAGACAATACACTGAACAGGAAGTTGGATTGGTAATTGTCATAACTGAGTTTTCAGAATTAACTCAGTTGTCGAATGCGGGTAGGTTTAAAAAGAAACTTTTAGGCATGTTTCTCTTTGTGATGACACACAATGACAATACAAGTTGCATAATTTATTATAATACAGCTCTAAATTTAAAACACTGTAACCGATTTTGATTTTTAAAATTTGGCTATTTTCATGGTTTATATCATATTTCTTTCCAATTAAGGTCAGAGAGAGAGGGATGGGGAGGAAATATCACAATGGTTTTTAAGGACCTATAGGTGACACCAATTTTTCTTCAAGATTGCAACTTGAGCATTGTGAGGTATGGAAATTGCTTTAATTAGTAAAAAATTAAATTCATCAGGTACCATGTATGCTTATTTGTGATGTCATTTATGACAACAGTATTAAGCAGCATGAGACCTAGCTTGGCTAGGTATGAATTACTTTGGCAAATTTTTATATTATTTTAAATGTATTTGAACAGCAATCAGAGCTAGAAAACTCTATGGTTACGGTGGTTATAATCACGGGAAAATAGGGAATTCGCGGGAAGAAAAAAAATATATTTTAATTTTGTTTTACATAGATTTCTCGAGTAAACAACAGTATATGTGGTAAATATGTGCTCTATAAATTTTCCCCATGTAATTGTGTGATGAAAAGTACATGAAATTGCAAAAGAGGGAAGTTTATAAAGACATATTCACTACATTAATATTATTTCTGTGGCGATTTTTAATGGAAAAATTTTCAACAATTTGTAGTTCGATATTACAAAGTACCTCTAAATATACAAAATGTAAGAAAGAGCCTTCTCTCTTGAAATTTCGAAATTTTCGAAATTTATAATTAATTCCAACTCCAAAAGCAATACATTATCAGTTTTAGCAACCATTTCACCTTGTTAATAACGATAACGAAATTTATCAAAAGAGTCATTACCTCTCTGTCAAGCGTATTCCGTAAGTACAGCTGACCATCAGTAGCAGACGCAAAGAAAAATAGGTTCTGACCCAAAGGGTTAACTAGGTTGAAGCTCAGGGGGTCACCGTCCAGGTCAAATGCAGTAAACGTATGTATAACAGTGGCTATAACAACACAAGGAAGAGATGATTAATTCAAAGCAATAATTTAGGAGTATTATACAATAGGGCACCTCCAGGCGAAATATCATTATAAAGGACCAGTTGGTTTGATGAGGGCTTAACGGCACCACAACAGCGAGGGTCAAATTGTGCCTGAGAGGTCAGATCATTCCAGAGGTAGGAAGGAAAGAAAATGGGGGGATTGAGAGAAACACAAGAACTTAATGACAGAAAGCTGGGATTGAGAGAGGAGGTGCATGGGTGGAAAAAAACAAAGTAGAGAGAGGGGGGTGGAAAAGGAGGACTAAATATGGTTGTAGAGGGAAGCATGATGAAGGAAGGAGACAATTTTATCCGGAGGGTTTATCTGGAAGAGCACGGCTATTAAGTTGTGGGGAGCGAGGGGAGCTCTGGGAAGGTTGTACAGGGGGCAAGCAAGGAGAACGTGATGGACTGTGAGGGTGCAGGGGGCAAGCAAGGAGAACGTGATGGACTGTGAGGGTGCAATGGCAATTGTTGCAGAGGGGTTGGGGGAGCCAATAAGGAGGTGGGAGTGAGTGAGGTGGGTGTGAACTATTCTAAGACGGGTAATGTGAACGTTGTTGACACGGAAGAGGCTGTGAATGGTGGGTTTGATTGGAATGGTGGGCAATGACGTGGAGTTTGTTATCAATTTGGGAGTCCCATGAGGACCAGTAAAAGATATCTAGAAGTTCCCCTTTTACAATAATGATAGATGCGTTGAAATTCAATGTTTCATTATCAAACAATTGCTGAAAAGAGTGATAAATTTCAGTTCGATTTGGGAACTTTACAAGTGACCCAAATTTCAACCACTGTGTGTTAAATATGCCTAAGCACCCAGGAGGTTACCAGCAAAACGTGCAGCATGTATTTAGTGGAAATGATTAATAATTGGTAATCAAAACTATTTTAAACTTTGCTAAGGTGGGGAAAAATTGCACAAGTGATGTAGTGGTTGAAATTCCAAGGTAGTTGAAATTTGGGTCAATACTACTTGTAAGTGTTAAAAAAAGTTTGAAGGACTAGACCTATCATAATAACAGAATCTTAAAGTGAGATTTTTCTTACATGTACTGGTGTCCTCCCTGACGGTGACAGCCGATTGGCTCGTAATCTGCGGTGGATTATTTTGTATGGCTGCGAAATTACAGAAAATACTGACATAAGTGTAAAATAAATAGTTCTTTAGATAAATTTTATATAATTAAGATCAAATCTATTCTTGGACACATTGCATAACACAGTCAAATCCAACATTATTAGTCTTATATTTTGCATGCAAATCAAGTCTAGAATCATACATAATATATTTTGCATACAATAAAGAAATTCAATGAAAGACAGAAATACATGTCTAACTGGGATGATCAATCAGCATTAAAAACAATACTCATTATCTTACATATTTTCCAAATTCAGAAGCTGATCTGCACAGATTTTATTCCTTTTTAAAACCACTATAAAAGACCTTTATTGAAATGTGAAGCACATGACTGTATTTGTTGAATTCTACAATCATGAATCAGATCATACAATCATGCAAATTAAATAACATCATACATAACAAATTCCGCATGCAAATTAAATCTAGAATCATACATAATAAATTTTACATGCAAAATAAGTCTACTGGAATCATACATAGTATATTTTGCAACAAAATAAGTATAGAATCATACATAATATATTTTGCATGCACATTAAGTGTAAACTCATACATAATATAGTTTGCATGCAAATTAGGTCTAGAATTATACATAATATAGTTTGCATGCAAATTAAGTCTAGAATCATACATAATATATTTTGCATGCAAATTAAGTCTAGAATCATACATAATATATTTTGCATGCAAAATAAGAATAGAATTATACATAATATATTTTGCATGCAAATTAAGTATAAAATCATACATAATATATTTTGCATACAAAACAAGTATAGAATCATACACAATATATTTTGCATGCAAATTAAGTCTAGAATATTTCTCATGCAAAGTAAGTCTATAATCATACATGATGAATTTTGCATGCAAAATAAGTCTAGAATCCTACATGTACATCAAATATTTTTCATGCAAATTAATTCTAGAATCCTACATAATATATTTTGCATGCATATTAAATCTAGTCATACATAATAAATTTTGCATGCAAAATAAGTCTAGAATCACACATAATATATTTTGCATGTAAATCAAGTCTAGAATACTACATAATATATTTTGCATGCAAAGTAAATCTAGTCATACATCAATATTTTGCATGCAAAATAAGTCTAGAATCATGCATAAAATACTTTGTGTGCAAAATGAAAACAAAATGTTGACAGCATGTTGGCTACTCAGTGGGCTTCAAAAAAACTATACAATGAAAAAAGTGTCCTTCCTAAAAATCCTTTTTTGAGGATTAACCAAAAAGATGTCACACTGTGACAACAGTAAGCTAGAATGCCCAACATCACACAGATACAGAAGCTAAAGTTTCAAATTGAAATGATATATGACAAACAAAAATAAAAAAACCTACAATATCTCACCATCTATTCCATATGCTATTCCACTTTTTATTCCATATGGAACACTGATGAAACATTTGATTTTGTATCACTGACCGCTGTTTATTCTATATGCCATCCATTCTATGTACAACCAGCCATTCCACCATGTCACCCCACCCTCCTTGCCATTCTGATCATTGATCTACTAATGCAATTAACCTTTCTGAGTTAGTTAATTGACAGGCTTTCAACCAATCAATTTGTCTAGCAACAAAATCTGCATAAGTGAGCAAAAATCCTATGCTTTACTGGTACAGTACAGCTAGCTAGCGGTGCACGCTCATGCAGTCAATGCATTATACTGCACAAAACAAATTTCTGCACAAACAAACTGAATGACAACAACATGGTGAACAAAAAAGCGTGCCTACAGGCCTGCTAAGGGCTTTGTAAATTCAATTCCCATTACCCAGAATAGTTTTAACAAACAGAATATTGTTTATTCCTTTTGCTACAAACTCTAAGGTATTCGAAGAAGTGCCATAAATGGATCAAACCTTGTGGCAGGCCTCGTGAACATCTAAATGTCAATGCATTGGTCATGCATGATTGCGGATTTGAGGTTTGTTTGCCCCACTTAGTTACCGCGTCACTATGGTGGGTGTGGCCTATTTCCTAACTCAGAGATGTCAATTGTCTAACAGCACCGAAATTCTTCAAAGAAATAAAAATGACTTGACTTACCCATGTTGCATGTGGTACCCTGCCACCCTTGTGGACAGGAGCAACGGAAGGCACTACCAGTAGGTATGCATGTTCCACCATTCACGCAAGGGTTTGAGTTACAGGGCACTGGAAAATAACAATGTTGAAAATGTTTGATTTTTACAATATTAGTAACACATAAGCTTTACAACATTTTCAATTTGAAAGCCTTATTACAATAAACTGTTAATTTTCTTTTAAATTTGTTACATCACAGAGAGAAAACCTATGATTGTTTGTTTGTTTGATGAGGGCTTAACAGCACCAGGACAACAAGGGTCAAATTGTGCCTGAGAGGTTAGATCATTCTAGAGGTAGGAAGGAAAAGAAACAGGGGGAGAATGAGAGAAATACAAGAACAATAAGTCAGAAAGCTGGGATCCAGAGAAATGCATGGCTGAAAAAACAAAGTAGAAAGAGGGGGTGGAAGAGGAGAACTAAAAATAGTTGTAGAGGGAAACATGATGAAGGAAGGAGATCATTTTATCTGGAGGGTTTTTCTGGAGGAACTCTGCAATTGGGTTGTGGGGAGCAAGAAAAGCTCTAGGAAGGTAGTACAGGGGGCAAGTAAGGAGAACGTGATAGACTGTGAGGGTGCAATGGCAATTGTTGCAGAGGGATTTGGGGAGCCAATAAGGAGGTGGGAGTGAGTGAAGTGGTTGTGACCTATTCTAATACGGGTAATATGAACATTGTTGACACGAGAGAGATTGTTGATGGTGGGTATGATCGGAATGGTGGGCTGGATGACGTAGAGTTTGTTATCAATTTGGGAGTCCTATGAGGTTTGCCAGCAATCTACGAACAAGGGAAGCGATAAGCGATTTGATGTCAGAAAGGTTTTTTTTTTTTTTTGGTTGTCAGTCTGTCATCCACGTCATTGGAATAGTACCGTTTGAATATGATCAAGTGGGTTTGAATCTCCATCATATTCTCTATTAAACTGGCTCATAATACAGATTTGAAGCTATCTTCTCTTTCATACATCACAACTTTCGCATACATTAAAAATCATCAAACTTTGATAGCTACAACTCAGAAACTAGTCTTTATAACTTTTTTATTAAATAAAGAACTTACGACACATCGGTCCCTCATCTGCGCCATCCATACAATGTCGAATCCCGTCGCAAGTGAGTGCCAGTGATATGCAGGCATCGTCGCAAGAGATCTGGTTTACGGTGCAAGGAGGGGGGCATCCGAGTTCATCCGAGTATCCATCATCACAATCGACCACACCGTCACACCTCAAAGTACTGTCCAGGCACTGACCGCCCTCACATGTGAAGTCGTTTGGGTTGGAGCAGGTCACAGGAGTTACTGTAACGACAAACAATTTCTTACTAATAAATTTTGTACATTCTACATATGGGAGACAAAATTTCAGTTTTATTTTTTGCTTTAAAGTCTATTTTCCTGTTAGCTTACAAGTTTAAAACTTGTAGTCCCTAAATAGCAGGAATATATTTCATTTATTTATTTTTTTTATTTTGTTTCTTCACAACATTAACATATGTACAACAGAATGACAGATAACAAGCGTTGGTAGAAGTTTGAAGCAAAAAGAAGTAACATAATATGATATATACAATATAGTACAATACAAATGATGTGAAAGGAAGTGCTTTAAAAAACTCTTGTGAGCTTAACTAGATATTGCTTAACTAGATATTAACTAGATATTGCCCCAGTGACATTTATTTTCATAAAGCCACTGAATAAATTTTTCTTATTTTGCTTCCTACAAAACTGCGAATCCTAGTTGTTTTTCTATTAACTATTTTCTATTGTTTGAACAATTTTTGTTAAGAGAGTTAAGTTTGTCAATATATCTTGTCATCTTACTATCTATATTCATCAAGCAGAATACAAATGTCATATTTTGGCAGTTCTCATGATTGGGCCATTTATATTAAGAACACCTTTTACAAGTGGTGGCAGCAGTGGGATTCAAACCGATGCCATCGAACTGAATTAGAAAACATGTTAATTTCAATCTACCTGAAGTTTTACACTCAATCATTTATATGATAACCAAATGAATGCTATATCGTTCCACAAACAAAAGTCCTAATAGAGAGTAAGATAAAATTTCAAATATTTATATCATTTCCGTAAAATACAATTTACCTTTGAAAGATTATTTTCCATTTAAAAGAAAGAAGACAAAAATGGTACTAATAAAGCAAGACTCAAACTAGATTCCAGTGGGAGCAATCAATCATCACAAAAATTTCAAACAAAAATGTTCGTACTTGACGTTTCGCAGATGCGCCCAGTATACCCTGACAGGCACTGACAGACATGAGCTGTGGCGTTTACATCGACGCACGCACCTCCATTCAAGCATGGGTTGATTGCGCAAGGAGCTGAAAATATACACGAAAAAGAATGACTGATGAAACTTTTGGCGTGTTAAAATGCAAAGGTCATATAATGCCAGATCAATCAATCAATTGATTTTAATTGATTGATTAATGAGGCTTATAGGTGCATCAACAGCAAAGGTCATATAATGTTATATTAATCCATTGATTGATTGCTTTTATTTGACCGATTGATGAGACTTATATGTGCATCAACAGCAATGATCATATAATGCTAGATCGATGGAAATGATTGATTGATTTTGACTGATTGGTTTTGACTGATTGCTCGACTGATTGATCAAACCTGTTGGTACACTGACAGCAAAGGTTATATAATGCCACATCAATCAATTTATTGATTGGTTTGATTTGATTGAAATATGAGACTTACAGGTGCATCAATTGCAAAGGTCATATAATGCTAGATCGGTCAAATGATTGATTTTGACTGATTGATGAGATTTGTTGGTACACTGACAGCAAAGGTCATAATATGCCACCTCAATCTAATGATTGATTGATTTTATTAGATTGATTGATGATACTTTTATGTGCATCAACAGCAAAGGCCATATAATGCTAGATCGATCGAAATGATTGATTGGTTTTGACTGATTTCTTGGCTGATTAATGAGACATGTTGGTACACTGACAGCAAAGGTCATATAATGCCACATCAATCGATTGGATTTGATTGGATTTGATTGCTTGATTGATAAGAATTATAGGTGCATCAACAGCTAAGGTATTGTCAGTTTGATCAATCGAACAGTTGATTGATAGACTGAGGGAGTATGATTGCACATCAATATTGTTTAGTTCTCACAAAGAAAATGTGTGTAATCAATTTGCAATACAAAATACATTACATAAGGGACACTTACAGAATGGCACTGTTTTTACACATTCAAGAAAAAAAAATTAAATATTTTTTCCCTGATCAAAACTTCCATGATCCATTGAAAAGACATATGAGTAGCTTAACAGTGTGATTGCATCATTTTTTTTATTACAGCATACCTGAATAAGATACAGGTTAGAACTTTTAATGAAAGTTCTCAAAACCCATGCCTTTCATCATTTTTAATAAACCTGGTAACCTTCTAATGGCAAAACCTTTCCAATAAATTCCATAATCTCAACAAGCCAAACCTACAGGTCTGTAGATATTTATTCAGAGTGACCTGATCTTAATTGCAAAACTTGTTTAAAAGTTTACAAAATATTTCACTCACTTCCAATATGGCAATTATCTCCAATGTATCCACTTGCACAAATGCAGGAGTAGGTGCCTGCATTGATGTCAGCTAAGCATGTTGCGCCATTGAAGCAAGGATCAAGGCTTATACACAAGTCTAGGGGAAAATGTTGCGATATTAATGATTTGATTGAAGGATTGATTGATTGATTGGTTTGTTGGTTAAACAATCGATTGGTTGAATGATTGATTGCTTAAATGATTGATTGAAGGATTGATTGGTTGAATGATTGAATGATTGATGATTTATTGAAAGATTGATTGATTGATTGAATGATTTATTGAAAGATTGATTGAATGAATGATTGATTATTTGAATTATGGATTGATTGATTGATCGATTAAAGGATTAGTTGATTTAATGAATTGATCTGATTGATTGATCAATTGAAGAATTAATTGATTTAATGATTAATTGATAAATAATGCAAATATTTTGTCTTATCATAACAATTTAACTGATTGATGAAATTTTTCAAAAGATCACTAGTCATGATGACAATGAGGTTAGATTAAAACAAACTAAAAGAACAAATAGTATAATCTAAGAGATGGTAAACTACCAGGTTGGTCGGTTGATGAAATTTGTCGGCATGACAACAGCAAAGGTTATGTTTGCCAGAGGTTAAATTAGATCAACTTAAAATAAAGAAATAAAAGATGTACTAAAAAAAAGAGAGCTAAATGAAGGGGTGTAGAACAATTTGTGGGGCCAAGAACAGAGGTAAAAGAGGTCCCCTGATGTAAAAGTCAAATTATTTGGCAGTAGTTCCTATAACAAAATAAAAGAAAAGTTTTTATGGAAGAAAAACTCTCTTGAAAAAACCTACCAGGTGTAATAGTCCAATAAGTTGGAGCTGCAGAAGCAGTCAGTCAAAAGGAGATGAAATTTCATATTTCTGATTTTTTTCTCCAATTTTTCACAATTTTAAAACTTCACCATTATATCATCATGAACAAGACCTGTCAGAAGGACAGCATGCTCGACTATTATAGAGAATGGGCTTATTCAGGGAAATATATCAGAAATAGGGGCAGATAATTTTAAACCACTTGAGCTTTCAAGAATGCACTTACATTTTCATTTACTCTGCTGATTTTCACAACATTTTACTACCAGCTTTAAAATATCTTTTAAGCTGTCCCAGATATTTTAAGACAAACAAAAAAAGCTCAAGGTAACAACCTCACCCAGTAACTCAGAAAACAGGTCAAGCTAGCATTCTTTATTACTATAAAACCTCTTTTAATTCTATCTATTAAACAACAACAAAAGGTGAGGCCCTGACTTGCCAATGTCAATGAAAGATAAAATATTACAAAGCATCCTTGTGGTATGATGCAATTTTTATTTTTATTCATTTACCTACCAAAATATACTTTACTTATTTTATTAAACCATTTTGGAAGCAGGAAACAATTTGTCAGTTATTTTTCATTATATAATTTACCCCTAACCCCTTTCCCAGCCCGTACCCTTCCCAACCCCAACACATTCCCAGAACTACATTCTGGATTGTGTTACAACTTCCAATTTTAAGAAAATATGTGTGTCAACCAGCATAAAAAATGTGCAACAACATTAAACCAAAATTCTGCAAAACAATATTGCAAACAATACAAATTCCCCCACCGCTAATAATGCACCTTCCAGCCTGACCCACATTCCATTCCAACCCCTTGTCCCAAATGTCAGCCAGATCTGTCATTCCACCACATATATGCATGACCCACAAGCCATCCCAACTGAAATCCAGATGGCATTCCACTACATGTCCTGCATGCCATCCTGCCCTGTCCCACATGCCACCACACCCTGTTCCACATGCCAAACCACCCTGTCCAACATGCCAAACCACCCTGTCCAACATGCCAACCCATCCTGTCCAACATGCCAACCTATCCTGTCCAACATGCCAACCCATCCTGACCAACATGCCAACCCATCCTGACCAACATGCCAACCCATCCTGACCAACATGCAAACCCATCCTGTCCAACATGCAAACCCATCCTGTCCAACATGCCAACCCATCCTGTCCAACATGCCAAACCATCCTGTCCAACATGCCAACCCATCCTGTCCAACATGCCAACCCATCATGTCCAACATGCCAACCCATCCTGTCCAACATGCCAACCCACTCTGTCCAACATGCCAACCCATCCTGTCCAACATGCTAACCCATCCTGTCCAACATGCCAACCCATCCTGAACTTGCCAAACCACCCTGACCAACATGCCAACCCATCCTGACCAACATACCAACCCACTCTGTCCAACATGCCATCACATTTTGTCCCACATGCCACCCCATCCTGTCCTACATACAATTCCACCCTGTCCCACATAAAATCCCACCTACATCCTAATTCCTACATGTACTTATCATCATGTCATTTCCTACTCAACATTCAACTTATTGTTTAATTTCTTTTCATACCCAAGAGACCTAATTTCAAATTCCATTGAAGCAAGGAAATCTTTTGTTTGCATTTTCATTCATGGCAAGACAAACATTTTGATTGCTATTCATGTCAGGAATGTCATTATCATAACAAACAAACTACTTTAAAACCTTGATCTTTCTTTTCATACCCAAGCCACCTAATTTCAAATTCTTTAGAGGCAAGAATCTTTTATTTGTTTCTTCATTCATCCCAAGACTAATACTGTAATTGCTATTCATGTCAGGAATATCCTTATCATAACAAACAAACTCAGCCAAAAACTTTAACCAACAAACAAAGAAAACTTTTAACCAACAAACAAAGAAAACTTTAAGCGGATGCCAACTCCGACATCAGGTTTCTTGAAAGTTGAGCTAAAAACTGTTCTTTAGAAAATTGACGTGGAGCCTGACTTGATATAGGATCGGAAGTTGGGTTTCTATTTTTGTTTTCCACACTAAAGATCAATGTAGAGGAAATCGATACCCATTTCCTAAATGGTTAAACTTTGTGATGTCTGATCACTTAATTCTTTAAGCATCAAACATTAAATCACTTACCAACTCCAGAACAGTCATCTCCAACTCTTCCGATGGGACAGATGCAGGTGAATCCAGAAGGACTGCTGGTATCAGTCTGGCAGACTCCGCCTCCACGACATGGAAAAAATGCGCAAGGATCTAGGACCAATCAAAAGCATGATAATAATCATGTGACTTATTGCATTTCATACCTGTAAAAAACTTACAGATTGATTAACTGGTGAGAATTGTCTGCGGGTCAACAGCAAATGCTAAATTGAACATGTTTTGAAGTGTGCATGGGTTTGTAGTAAAGCCATACATTAAAGAAACAGTGCCATACATTTTCATTTCCATTCATACATTATGGTAGAGGCAGTCACAGGACCAGGATTTTGGTCATGGGGGTCAAAAGATGGGGGGAAATTTTGTTTCATCGGGGAGGGGGGCAAAAACCTATAAATCGGACAAATATGTTACTTTACCCCGTCCCTCCTGTGGCACATCCACAGGGTAGAGAAATATGTTACTTTACCCCCCTCCCCCTGTAGCGCAGCCACTGGGTAGAGGATTATTAAAGAAACAACCTGGTGTGAAATCATATTGTATTCTATTTAGAAGTTATTGCATTTCAACGATATCAACATTGATAATTTTTGTCCCTTAAACACCTCCAACCCAACACCCTCAATTTTCTCAAAATCAGGGGTAATCCACACCTTTCAATCCGAGACACTTCACAAATCACTTACTAGCAAACGGCCATTGTTACACCATACACAGCACAGAGGTGATCAATACCTTCCAATTGATTGGAAGTCTATTCACAGTTCACTTGCTAGCAATCAGCGACTGTTATGCTGTACACAATAGGACATTTATCTACATATTTGCTTTGCAGGGAAGCGAATCAAATCGTCGTGGTGTCGTGTGCAAAGCCCATGAATGATTGATGGACCATTCCTCTTAAAAAGGTTTATTTCATCATGACAGTGTAAATGTGTCAAAAAGTGACCTTGCATTGTACATAATGATGTCATAATTGCAGATGATGATGTCATAATTGCAAATAATTCTTTACGTATCTCTATAAAATGAAACTTTACATTTCTTTAATTGAAGGAGTACGGCACATGAGCAGATGGGCAAAGCATGGTCTTATAAAGTGCATGTTATATCCCAACTCAATAATTAGACAAAGAATATTTTGAATAATCTAGAAAAAGGAAAATAATTTTCCAATAAATACATACATGCCGAAAAGTTTCTCTTTAAGCCTACCCGCACTCGGCACCTGAGTTAATCCTGAAAACTCAGGTATGACAATTACCAACCCGACTTCCTGTTCAGTGTATTGTGTTTCCATTCCAAACAATGATTGTTTATCTGCCAACCCCATGCAAACCACAGTCAAGTAACCCAAGGTTATTTGTGTGTATAAGATTACAGAAACCAGTAAAGAGTAATCAGGGCACTTTTGTGATTGAAATTAAGTGTCTTAAATGGGAGAAATTTGTTTGCAAACTGGTGATAAAAATAGTGTGCCTGAAGTGATGTACTGTATGCAATAACTGTGAATGATTGATGGACCATTTCTCCTAAGGAAAGATATTGCTTCATGTAAACAATTTCTTGGATCTGCAACTATGACATCACAAATGATATTGCAAAGTCATTCTTCAACACACTGATGAAAACTGAAATATGATGACTCACCATGATTTTTACCCAATTTGTTTCTTTAATACTCATCTACCATATACATGAAAATGCAAAACCATGGGAATATTATTTCAATCAAAATGATATAAAAGGTCAATAAAATTATATCTATTTATGCAATTAACAGGAAATACAAACACTTACTTAGTATTTGACACTGTACCCCATCATATCCCAGGCGACAGGTACAGGTGAATGCAGTGAAGTCAGCATTTGGTGAACATGTTCCATCATTCAAACACGGATTTGAACGACATGGGTCTGTAAAAATCAAACAGATTTCATTTAAAAAATTACGAACAAAGCCGTAAAAATCACTCAAAAAAAAAAGTCTTATGTTTCAAACTGCATAGTATATTGTGTATCTTTACTTTTACTGTTTCATCAAACTGCATTTAACTTGAATGGTAGGTTAATTAGGGGTCAAAATTGTACTTTTTTGCTACTGTTCCACGAAATAGTACTTTCTCAAAGAATACTTTTCTGGATCAGGTTTCACTGTTCCAACTTTTTTGCTGATAACAGGACAAATTCCTTTCTTCAAATTGGCTTTAATCTGCAACTACTTAATTGGTTATTGTGTCCAAAAAATGTATTTCAGGTATTAGTATTTACATGATGTAGTATCCAGTTGCATACAGTCATACACATGCAAGCAGCCTTGTATATGTGTATTCATAATCAATTGTCTCAACAATTGCAGGCAAGGTGGGAAAAGCTTTTAATCATAAAAAGAAATTTTGGAATTATAATTTTGTTTGACATACATTAGTTGTTATGCTCCTTAAAATTTTGAACAGTCAGACCTGACCTGATATATAAGCAGGTTGGGTCAAAATTTTCCTCTTTATTTTCTTTATTCTGAAAACCACAAGTGATTAGGATTAAATCTCCCTTATAAATGGCTCCATTGTACTTCTTCTCTTGTTGGTCCTGGGTTGTTGCGGAAGTTGGTGTTAAGTATCAAATTAGCAACTGATGAAGTCCTTATTGTGTGGTTATTTTAATTAACATAAAGTGGTCTCACTAGTTGCTACAGTAAGTTTGTGGTTATTATTTGCTGGAACAAATTTTTAAGGAGAAGGACAAGTCATGACATGCCTCCTTTTTTTTTTGAGTAGAAATCAAGTTATTGATCATTGATGACACATGCTTGTTAAAAGAACACTCCACCGGAACAGTGATGTTTGAATACTCACTGCTCCTGCATGAAAGCACTGTTCTCGAAACCACTAAACCATTTAAAAAATCTTTAACGTTTTGAGAACTATCCTTGTTGTCATAATGGGTCTAAAAATTCACTAATAATTCTACAAAATAATGAACATCATGTTTTCAAAAAAAATTTAGGAATGTTTAATTAAGCCTACCAAACATGGACAGCATAATAAATAACAACAATGGGCAAAAATGGTTACATTTATTTTAAAAGTTCAGGTTTTGTAAAATTTGTACATACCTGCAATCTCGCAATTATTAGTTGTTCTGCTCCTTAAAGTTTCAAATAGTCAGACCCGACCTGATAAATAACCAGGTTGGGTCAGATTTTTCCTCTTTATTTTCTTTATTCTGAAAACCTTGGTTGTTGTGGAAGTTGGTGCTGAGTATCATATTAACAATGGATGGAGTCCTTATTGTGTGGTTATTTCAATTAGGATAAAGTGGTCTCACTATTTGCTACAGTAAGTTTGTTGTTATGATTTGCTGGAACAAATTTTTAAGGAGAACGACAAGTCATGTTCCCGCCAAGGGTATAATTTTGTACATACCTGCAATCTCGCAATTCCCGCCAAGGGTATTGGGCGGACACTGACAGGAATAGAATAGTCCATTAGCTTGGGGGGTACACTGACCCCCGTTCAGGCATGGAGTGGAAAGACAGGGATCTGTATCAAAACAAAAATAAACATTATACATTTCGGTCACATTCAAACATCATCATGAAAAGTTTTTGGGGGTGTGGTGGGGAAGGGGGAGCCCAGGTAGTACATGCTTGGTCAATCTTTATGGTCACAGATTCAAATAACAGGCACTGATTCAGCAAACCAATGAATCAATTAATAATTTTACAGTTGATCATGCCAAGCACAACAATTCGTTCTTATTATGTGAATAGCAATGAAATACTTCAACATAAACAACTGTTTATTCTCTGTTTAATAAAATGGTTTATAAGAAAGAGTGTTGTTTCATTTGAATATCGTTTACACACGAAACTGTGATTAAAAGGGAAAAATCATTACACATTAATTTTAAAATTTGATAAAGAAGTATAATATGAATTAAGAAAAGGTGAACATTGCATCCTGAATTGAAAAACACACAATTTGAAGATAACAATATATAGGTCACAGATTACCAAAGGCATCTTTAGCTAAATCTTTTAAGAACAAGTTCAGAGGTCAATCATGTCCATCTTGAATCAAAAAGGGCAATAAAAGGATCAAAGTGATAAAGAAAACTGTCAAACATCTTCTTAAGGAAATGTTAAATAATCCCCAAAACACACGCAAAACTTACTTTAAGCGCACAAAACTTACATTAAGCGAGCAAAACTGACTTTACGCGTGCGAAACTGACTTTAAGCATGCGGAACTGACATGAAGTTGCGAAACTAACATTAAGCGTGCGAAACTGACTTTAAGCATGCAAAACTGACCTTAAGCACGCAAAACTTACATTAAGCGTGCAAAACAGACTTTTAAGAGTGCGAAACTGACTTTAAGCTAACGAAACTGACTCTTTTAGCATGCAAAACTGAACTTTTAGTGCGCAAAACTGACTTTAAGCATGCAAAAATGACTTTACGCGTGCGAAAATGACTTCAAGTGTGTGAAAATGACTTCAAACACGTCAAAATGACTTCAAGCACAAGAAATGATATTAAGCGGTGAAACTGACTTCAAGTGCACAAAACTGACTTTAAGCGTGCAAAACTAACTTCAAGAGTGCAAAACTTACTTCAAGAGTGCAAAACTGAATTCAAGCGCATGAAACTGACTTCAAGCGCGCAAAACTGACTTCAAGCCATGAAACTGACTTCAAGCGCATGAAACTGACTTCAAGCACGCGAAACTGACTCCAAGCACTCCGAAACTGACTTTAAGCACATGAAACTGACTTTAAGCTCGAGAAACTGACTTCAAGCGCACAAAACTGACTTCAAGCGCACAAAACTGACTTCAAGCGCACAAAACTGACTTCAAGCGCACAAAACTGACTTTAAGCGCATAAAACTTACTTTAAGCTTGCAAAAATGACTTCAAGTGCGGAAAAATGACTTCAAGCATGCAAACATGACTACAAACATTTACAATGCATAGGTAATAGACAAAAGGTGAAATTGGAAACCCGTATACTTTCGATTTTTAAAGCTCTTGGTCAAAAAGTGACTTCAAGCACGACATACTGACTTTAAGCACACAATACTGACTTTACGACTTTCAGCTCGCAATACTGACTTTAAGCATGAGATACTAAAACTGAAGTGTGCCATGCTGACTTTAAACGAGATATTGACCTTAAACATGCAATACTGACTTTGAACATATATGATAACTTATTGTTTAAGCAGCAAATGCAATTTGATCATCTGCGGTGTCTGAAATCTAGGAGAGAAATATAAAAAAAATACATTAGAGATTTTGAGCTGTGTTCTTGTCCATCACTTTAACACATGCTGAAAAAAATCTTCAAAATTTAATTTGTCATAACTTAAAAACTATAAATGCTACTTCAACAATTTAAAGACTTACCTGCTTAGAATTGATACGCTCCTTTATCTGAATAGAAACTCTCTACATGTCCATATACCTTTAAGTCATATGTTAATGAATGGTGGCGGAGAAAAAAAGGAGAGAAAAACAGGATAGAAATTAATGAACTTACTTCGATTTTCACAATTTGTGCCAAGGTACTCATCAAGGCATAGGCAAGTGTAAGAATTGCCCGCGTTTTGGCATGTTCCATTATTCATACAGGGGTTGAGAAAACATGGATCTGGAACAAACAAATAAGTAAATAAATAAACGAACGTACAAACGAAGGAACGAAACATACATACATAAATCAATCAATCAACAAATAAAAATAAATAAATAATAAATAAATTAAAAAATTGAACAAACAAACAAACAAATAAACAAACAAATAAATGGATAAACAAAGTTAAAAAAACATGCACATATTAGTCCTCGTTCATGCATGAATGAAGCTGAAAAAAGTTTACCGCTGAAGAGCCAAAACAAAATATGGAAATAAAAATATATTACTGAATATTTATAATAAAATTTTATGAAAAATTGGTTGCACAACTAATTTCAATGAAATTTTGAAGAATTCTTGCATATAGGCAAATGTTTTATAATAAATTAAAATTAAGTATGCTTATATTCTCAATCATTCTTATAGCAATATAAAATAGTCTTCACCCAATGAGTGTGTGACACCCAATGAGTGTGTGACACCCAATGAGTGTGTGACACCCAATAGGTGTGTGACACCCAATGGGTGTGTGACACCCAATGGGTGTGTGACACCCAATGGGTGTGTGACACCCAATGAGTGTGTGACACCCAATGAGTGCGTGACACCCAATGAGTGCGTGACACCCAATGAGTGCGTGACACCCAATGAGTGCATGACACCCAATGAGTGCGTGACACCCAATGAGTGCGTGACACCCAATGAGTGCACGACACCCAATGAGTGCGTGACATTCAATGAGTGCGTGACACCCAATGAGTGCGTGACACCCAATGGGTGCGTGACACCCAATGGGTGCGTGACACCCAATGGGTGCGTGACACCCAATGGGTGCGTGACACCCAATGGGTGCGTGACACCCAATGAGTGCGTGACACCCAATGAGTGCGTGACACCCAATGAGTGCGTGACACCCAATGAGTGCGTGACACTCAATGAATGCGTGACACCCAATGAGTGGGTGACACCCAATGAGTGTGTGACACCCAATGAGTGCGTGACACCCAATGAGTGCGTGACACCCAATGAGTGCGTGACACCCAATGAGTGCATGACACCCAATGAGTGCATGTCACCCAATGAGTGCGTGACACCCAATGAGTGCGTGACACCCAATGAGTGCGTGACACCCAATGAGTGCGTGACACCCAATGAATCGTGACACAATGAGTGCGTGACAACCAATGAGTGCGTGACACCCAATGAGTCGTGACACCCAATGAGTCGTGACACCCAATGAGTCGCGTGACACCCAATGAGTCGTGACACCCAATGAGTGCGTGACACCCAATGAGTGCATGACACCCAATGAGTCGTGACACCCAATGAGTCGTGACACCCAATGAGTGCGTGACACCCAATGAGTGCGTGACACCCAATGAGTGCGTGACACCCAATGAGTGCATGACACCCAATGAGTGCGTGACACCCAATGAGTGCGTGACACCCAATGAGTGTGTGACACCCAATGAGTGTGTGACACCCAATGAGTGTGTGACACCCAATGAGTGTGTGACACCCAATGAGTGGGTGACACCCAATGAGTGTGTGACACCCAATGAGTGTGTGACACCCAATGAGTGTGTGACCCCCAAAGAGTATGTGACACCCAATGAGTGTGTGACACCCAATGAGTGTGTGACACACAAGCACATGTCTTGTTCTGCACATGAGTGAATGAATTTAACCTAGTACAGGCCCATATACTTCTATCTCACTAGGAAATAAAGGATGTTAATACATGAGGGGAATATCTGGGTTGAAATAAGGCCTAAAAATAATTGTTTGTTTGTCCTTCTTGTGAAGAATTTTAAGGGAGGGACAGGGAGGAAAAAAATAATTTTTGCTCCCTTCACGATCATTTTTAAACATAATTAAAACACTTCACTTCATTTTCAGATTGTTGGTTCCTTTTATTTAGCTCAGTGTTTATATCTCACTAGTGCCTTTTGTGTGATTTAGGATTTACTATCCCTTAAATGACACATTCATTATGAACAGGCAGACAACTTTGTCTTCTCAAGCTCTTGTGGGCTGTGGGCTTAGTTTTCTCCTCAGCAACAGCAACATTCAACAGGTAAAACTTATTGCCACACCATTTTGTAGGAATTTTTACAAAGCATAGGGAATTTTGAAGAAGAAAAAAATCGTCACCCCTATTTTTCAATGAGTTAGAAGGCAGCGGAGGGAGGGCAAACAAACAAGTTATTTTTTAGGCCTAATCATAAATTTCAAATTCTTTTGAGGTTTTAAATTACTTTATATACCATGGTACACAAACAATAATGAATTAATGTGACTGTAATATAAAACCAACCTGGTATTTCACAGTTCGTTCCAAGGTACTGCTCTAAACAAAGACAAGTATAGGAGTTGCCATCACTGCTAGGTAAGCATGTCCCCTGGTTCTGACATGGTTGACTCGCACACACAACTTGAGAAGTTAAAAGAAAAACATGACATTAAGAGTCTATTAGCATTTTTACACATTTTTATCTTTCGTAAGGTTACATCTTTCTGTTTTCCTTTTTGGTTTGGTCTGTTGATGTTTAACGGCACCGCGACAGTCAGAGTCAAATGTGCCAACAGGATGTAAATAAATTATGTGCAAGAGTTAGGATAGTGAGGAGATGGAAGATTTGTAAGGGAGATAAAGGGGAAAGGCTGAATGTGGGAGAAAAATTTGAGATGTGTAAGGTATGGTGTAGAAAGGGAGGGTGGAGATTATATGTGGTGGAAGAGGTTGTTATTCGGAGAAAGTTGATGATGTTTGAGAAGAAATGTTTTCTAATAGGTTCAAGATTAAGGAGAGTGAGGAGAGAAGAGATCTGGAGTTCTAGTTTAGGAGACCGATTAAGAAAATATGCTTGATGGAGAGATCGGTGTTGCAAATTTCTTTTTGGTATCAATATTTGAAAGCTGTTAGATCAGTAAAAGAAGTATGATGGAAAATGTAATTGATGCATTAAGATCTGAT
The DNA here is from genome assembly GCA_020152595.1 of Chiridota heheva. Classification (NCBI taxonomy): domain Eukaryota; kingdom Metazoa; phylum Echinodermata; class Holothuroidea; order Apodida; family Chiridotidae; genus Chiridota; species Chiridota heheva. The sequence goes on along the minus strand of JAIGNY010001734.1, from coordinate 1,281,717 downwards.
ATGGAACTGAAGTTGTAATGTCCATAAAAAAGAAAAGACAAAAAATTGTTTACCAGTGGGTCCTAGTTTATCAAACAATTTGGTAGTTAGTAGTTAGTAACAGAAACAGCAAATTCCTTTGGTGACCTCAACCTCAAAAACATATCTTTACAGACCTACATTTAAATTGCATAGAATATACTTTTTTATCACTTTTACTGGAACTACCAAAATGTATTCATACATACATCCATACCCATATTTGTTTCCTCATGCAATGTACAATTTAATCTTTGTTCTGGAATGTTTTATAATAAAGTGTTCCATTTATCTCTTAGAGCGGCAATTCTTAATAGGCGGCCAGCGGGCCAAATCTGGCCTGCCAGACAATCCAATCTGGCCCGTGAACAATAGTCATTATATAATTGCATTTAAGATCAATCCGAATAAGATCTGTAAAAATTGAAAACCACAAATAATCATTTATTTTGTTTTTTCCTAAGCAAATCAGCTCACTAAAACAAATATCAGTAAAACAAATATCAAATATCTTATCAAATAAAATGTTATCTTTACTTCTACTATAAATTGGCTCGTGGCTTGTCAAAGTAAGTTGGAGGTACCGTCGACATCCTTCTAATCGCGCACGCTCTCAACTTGTTTGTATTCAGGGATTGTTTTGATGGGTTTTGTTTGTCACATGACGCTGGTTTTGTTACTGGATTGGCCCACGGCATGAAGCTGTTGTGAAATGATGGCCCTTCATAAAATTTAAATAAGAACCCTTATCTTAAAAGTGTCCAAGTCATCTTTAAAATCAATGTTTTCCCGGACTGAATATTTCCAGTAAAGAAAACTACAGGATGCCAACATTGCTATTTAATGCCCCCCTTTATAACCACTATCTATACAGATTCTGGAGGTTGACATCCGGGAATGTTGTGGTGCACGGCGACGTAACAATGCTTTTTTGACGATCTCAAATTTCAGTCAAAGGGGAAAACCAACAGTCAGTTATTATTGCAGTCAATGGGAGAAAAACCTATTTTTTGTCATTTTTCAACAAATACTGGACATAATTTATTTTTCTTCACAAATGTTGTGTATTAGATAATAGTTTCCAACATATATGAGTACCAACAATTTTCGCTGACTGGCTAAGGCAACACAAGTATTCATAAAACAATATCCCATTGACTGTAATGATAAATTTTCCCCTCCAACTTAGCAAAACCGTACTGAGCCAGTACACAGTTACATCTTTCTGACCTTGAGAATGACTCATATGGACTCATCCACATTCTGCATTTTCAAGATGTAAATCAAGAGTTCATGTATTAGTGAAGAAGTTCATGAATTAATGAATAAAGTAACACTACACTTACTTGTGTTCTCACAATCGTTGCCAAAGTATCCAGATGGACAATTACAAAAATAGGCTGCTCCATTATTGATAGGGGAGCACTGTCCGTTGTTCAAGCATGGTGAAGATAGGCAAGGATCTAACACATGATAGAAACAAACAGCATAATTTGAAACAATGACCACCAAATATATATGTTTTGCTTCTTCTGCAAATGGCCGCCTGTTATTTTCCTTTTTGCTCCTATGCAGCTTAGCAAAGTTTATAGATTTGTTTCACGTTAGAAAGGAAATTTGATCTTGTTTTAAAAGTTTGTTTGTTTGTTTGTTTGATGAGGGCTTAACCGCACCACGTCAATGAGGATCAAATTGTGCCTGAGAGATTAGAGATTATTCTAGGGGTAGGAAGGAAAGGAAACAGGGGGAGAATGAGAGAAATACAAAAACAAAAAGTCAGAAAGCTGGGATCGAGAGAGGAGGTGTATTGGTGTAAAAAACAAAGAAGAATTTAAATCTTTTGCTGATAGTGAAGGGTGTAACACATATCTCTTTTGAATCATTACCTCCCAAATCCTGCTACAAATTTTCAGTCCTTTCTCCGCAAGAAACTCCCACTTCTGTGGGTGTGACTTTTAAACTCTGCTAGAAGCAATTAAGAAGACTACAACAAAATACTCAATGACTTTATACACTGTAATTATGCTACTTCTATAAACAAGCAATAAAACTTACTGTAAAGGGCCAGGTTTTGAGTTACTCTAGGGCCATATCATGTGTGTAATTGCAGAGAAGAAGATTCATTTGGATTTTGAAAGGTTTTACCAGAGAGTGATTAGCACTATGTTAGGTTTGCATGCAACGGACTGAAAATATATAACCCAAGTTATTCCTCATGCCTATAACTTTATCTAAATTATGTTTTCTTAATATTTTTGATTTCCACAGACACCAATGCGCTGAATTCATTTTAAAATTTGTTAATCAACAATTACCAGATATTTTCAAGGAATAATTTTCTTTTACTCATAATATACATTTCCACAATACCTAGTTCTCCCATCATTTGTTTTCTCTTTCCACAAATTCTGACCTTTTTAAACGCTCCATTGTATCTAATGGTATTAAGTTCTAAAATCAAATATGCGATTCTATGAAAAACATAAAAACTGTAAAATTATTTTCTAATAAGTTAAAAAAGACACTTAAATCTAAATATGACCAACTCTAGTTTACCTTCATGTATTTTCATCTCCACTTAGTCTATGATTATATTTGACATCTTATCTATTTTTATCCAACCACTTTATTACTGTTCCCCTTAAGCTTCTTTATGTTACCTGGGGAAGGGGAGGGGGGAAGGGAAGGGTGGGGGCTCCTATTTTCACTATTTCACTTTTCTATACATTTCCTTTGTAATTAATTATTCAATTTAAGTTACGGTGGGCTTCTTGTAAAAGCTCCAGCTTCTAAGCCCTTTCACCATTTTTGATAAATTGTTATGTTTTTTCATTATAAATATTGTGATATATGCATGAAAATGGAAACTGAATAAATCAAAACAAATCAAATTATTAGTGGCATTATTTTTATACAATGCAAATTTTCATCTTCATTTACCTGTTGGGGGGAGAGTCTTAAAATGAGGAAGCCACAAATTCTGTAAGTATTTTTTTATTATCTAGTACTATCCTAACAGGCAGGCATTTCATGAATTTCTTATGAAATAAATCTTCATAAATTTATGTGGAAGGGGAAATTCAAAACAGTGGTAAGCCTTCATTGATCTTATGGCTAAACAATATTCACTCACTTTCACATGTTCCCCCTCATGCCATTTTTACATACAACAGAAATTGGACAATAAAGCAGGCATTTTGCAGAGAAGCAGTCTTTAATTTCTTTTTTAAAGTAATTGTAAAAATATCTTTTTAATAAAGAAATTAAATGAAAACAATGATATCATTGTCAAGCATTTAAAGGTATAACAAATCATTGTGTAGCTGCATTATAAAATTTCTATAGAATATTTGCATTGTCATGACCTGTGCATTAAATACCAGTAATGCACGGCCTTGAGTGTTTGATTTTGACAACAGGTGAATTCCTTAATCAAGCGAAAAAATATATGTAATTTTTTCTTGTTTTTCATTCTTTTTTGTTGTTTTTCATGCATTTTAAAAACAATCTAACAAAGAAATTGTATAATACAATACAATACAATACAATCAACTTTATTAAGCACCAGAAACTGGGCAATTTCAGCTCGCAAGATACAATCATGATACATAAAATGAAATGAGTAAAAAGCTAAAAACATTTAAAAGATAAAAGAGTAAATATATACAATGATGAAAATAATAAAATAGAAAAATGCATATGAAATAATGCACATGGACTATCTGGAGTGGTTGGCATTATGAAAGGAAATGGCTTTTGGCACAAAGGAATTTCTAAAACGATTTGTGGCGATAGCTGGAAGCCTCATTCTACCACTCCTGGCAATCAACCTATTCATAAATTCATTGTGTAATGGATGGTTGGTGTCCATGAGGAGGACTTAAGTTTGCGATCGAGACTGGAGTGGTAGAATGAGTCTATATTTGGTAAATTGCTCTTATTGAAAAGTCCACTCGCTCTTCTGATGACAGAAATGATTCTATAGGTGTCATGCTTGGAGGCACAACCACCCCAGCAAACAATGCAATAGCTAAAAACAGATGTAAAAACGGAACGATAAAAAAGTTGTAAAATGTTACTGTCGACGTGGAAAGATTTCAGTTTTCTGAGGCAATATAGGCGAGAGTTGAGTTTTGACATTATGGCATCTGTTTTGTCTGACCAAGTGAGTTTATTGTTGATTACTACACCTAAATACTTGTAAGATTGCACACGTTCAACCTCAGAGTCAGCAATTGTAATTGGGTCAGGAGGATTACAATGCTGTCTAAAATCAATAACCATCTCTTTTGTTTTGCTGACATTCAGGATAAGGAAGTTTTGGTCACAATAGCTTACAAAATTTTATAAAAAGATTAATGTTTTGGCATAGTGATTATATGCATATTTATTACACGGTTTAAAGGACTTTACACTTGCGAATAACCCTCCTAAAGTTGGGTCATTCCACTTGGGCCAAAGTCCTTTGCTCCATGCATTAAATATGCATGATAAACACTCCGCCTCAACAATCATTTTAATGAAGAATAAACAAACCATATTTTCACACCATCTAGCCTCTTTTACTGGCATTGCAAACTTACCTAAAAACTGACATTGATCTCCCAGGAAATTAGGATGACAAGAACACATGAACGAGTCCCCCTCGGAACTCACATCACATGTCCCTCCATTCGCACATGGTGTTGACAAGCAAGGATCTGAGGGCATAAATGATTATATCATTGCCTTAGTATAAACTAAAATCATAGAGAGAAAATATCAATCAAACTTACTCACTTAGATATAGGGATCTCAGTTAGGGCATTCAAAAATCAATTACATCATTGCCTTAAAATAGACTGTAAATCATAGAGGTTTAATTCCAATCAAACTTAACAGTTGGCCAATTTATAACTCATAAGAAACTCTTTAAAAGTAGTACCAGAGAGGTTTAATGATACCAAAATGCGCAACTGGTGCAATCTAAGAGAAAGTAAGCCAAAGGTGTAAAACCACTGCATGTTGGAGGAAAAGGTGTAAGGAGTGGTAAAAGAGTAATCAAATGTTGTGTCAGAGAGGGTTCAAAGATACCAAAATATGCAACTATGAGAAAGTAAGCTAAAAGGTGTAAAACCACTGCATGTTGGAGGAAAACAGGTAAGGAGTGGTAAAATAGTAATCAGATGTTGTGCCAGAAAGCTTTGATGATACCTACATAAGCAATCGGTGTAATCTAATAGAAAGTAAGCTAAATGGTGTAAACACTACATGTTGGAGGAAAAGGGGATAAGGAGTGATAAAACAGTAATCAGATGTTGTGCCAGAAAGCTTTGATGATACCTACATAAGCAATTGGTGTGATCTAATAGAAAGTAAGCTAAAAGGTGTAAAACAACTGCATGTTGGAGGAAAAGAGGGTAAGGAGTGGTAAAGTAGTGATCAGATGTTGTGCCAGAAAGCTTTAATAATACCTACATAAGCAACTGGTGTGATCTAATAGAAAGTAAGCTAAAAGGTGTAAACACTGCATGTTGGAGGAAAAGAGGGTAAGGAGTGGTAAAGTAGTGATCAGATGTTGTGCCAGAGAGGGTTAATGATGCCAAAATGAGCAACTAGTGTAATCTAAAGAGAAAGTAAGCTAAAAGGTGTAAAAACACTGCATGTTGGAGGAAAAGAGGGTAAGGAGTGGTAAAGTAGTGATCAGATGTTGTGCCAGAGAGGGTTAATGATGCCAAAATGAGCAACTAGTGCAATCAAAGAGAAAATATGTTAAATGGTGTAAAAACACTGCCTGTTGGAGGAAAAGGAGTAGGGATTGGTAAAGGAGTCAATGGGTGAAGGAAAAGATGGTTCAGAAATCTGAATTATGAGTAAGTGGTGTATCCTCCCCCATGCTAATTCAAAATCTATTCCAGCACCATGACAGACCTTCCATTTACCTTACATAACAAACAATGAAGTAAAATATATGGTAGGCTTAGAAGGGTTAATATCCCCATATAAAGTCAAAACTACAAAAGAATATTTTATATTATTAATAACATAATTGTATTATTAATACAATTATATTATTAATAATATACATGTGTGAATAATAACATAATTATATTTAAAATAATATACTTATAATATTGATAATGTAATATAATTACTAATATAACTACATTATTGATCATATACTTCTATTATCAAAATATGATTGTATTATTAATAATTTAGTTATTAACATTATAATTATATTATCAATAATATATCCATTAATCTTCTTTCTCCATTACCTGGATACTGGCAATTCACACCAACAAATTGGCTCAAACACTGGCAGTCGTACCGTGATCCAAATTCATCTCTGTTACATGTCCCAGCATTTTGACAAGGATCAGAAACACAGGGATCTGTGAAGGAGAATCAGAACTGATTATCTATAATACTTCATCTTCATCCAGTATAGTGCTAACTTCATATACTTGAAGGCTCGTGTACTGAAGTGGTTTGACAAGCTATACGCAGACTAGTCTAGTTCTATCGCTCTTTTAAATGTCTCAGCTGAGGGTGCCTTCACTGTGGAGTCAAGAAATGGTTCCACTCTCTTACTGTCCGTGGGAAGAACCACATTTTGTGGTAGTCTCTTAGGGGGTGAGGTTGTGGAGTATTTTCACAGCGTTTTGGATGAGAATAGTTTTTAGAAGTCAAATAGTGTTTTGGGTCAACAGCTACAAGGTTGGTTTGCATTTTGTGAACATAATCAACCCAGCAAGTCTGCGCCTTTCTGCTAGTGGTTGCCAATCAGGATTTGGAGCATGGACCTTACGTTAGAGGTGCGAAGGTAGCAGTGGAGAGCAAACCTGGCTGAACCTCATTGTATTAGCTCTAACTTGTTAATTTGAGTGTTAGTGTAAACAGGTCCATACTGCTGTATTCAAGGCTTGGTCTGACCAAGGATTTGTAGGCTTGCTGTTTTATGTTGGTGTCCTGAATGTTGATGTTTCGACGAAGAAAATATTGACAGTTGTTGGCTTTGGTTGTAATGTTGGCAATATGTCTGTCCCAACGAATATCATGAGATACAGCGATTCAAAGATATTTATTGTGTTTTTCATGTTTGATTTGTTGTCCATTGAGAGAGTAGGTAAAATGCAGGGAATTTCTCTTGCGGATGATGCTAATAATCTTGCATTTCCCTGGGTGGAATTCTATCATCCATTTACCGTCCCAGTTTTGTAAGGTATCAAGGTCTTGTTGTAAAGTTCTGTGTTTCTCTCATTCTCCATTGTCATGTATATCATGGTGTCATCGGCAAAAAGATGTGTGGTGGCATTGAGGTTTTGGGTAATGTCATTAATGTAAAACAAGAATAAACATTTGTGGTTAGTGCTTTGTCCTCTCACCCGCACATCCCGGGTTCGTATCCCGGTGGGTCTGCAACCAGTGAGTTCACTGCTGGTTATCAAAGGCCATGGCTGTCTTGATATAATGTCCAGCACTGCATGCTTTTGGGATGCTAAACCTTGCAATGCTATGCTATGTTAAGATTTTACCAGCCAGTTGCTCAGAATACAGACAGAAGTTGGACCAATCTGCTTTTTTGTACAGTGGTATATGACGAGGAAGTTGCTTTTTCCTAGCAGGTTTGATGTCCAGCTCAGTGTATACTACATCACAATCACTGATCCCAGGATGATTTGTGTTCTATTGATCTGCATTGGTCTGTTAGTAATAATTTGGTCCAGAATATTGCGTAGCCTTGTGGGTTCCTTGACAACTTATGTCAGTCCATTGTCATTCAAGATTTCATCAAATCTTTCATGAGGAATAACCATCCTTACGAGAATGGTCCATCAATCATTAATGGGCTTTGCAGAAAGTCCTCCCAAGCATATAATATATATTTATATTTAGGCTCAGCCAAAGACTAATCTGATTCATTTCACTGCACAGTAGTTATGTGGTTTGAGCCCCAGTGTAACAGTAGCTGGGTTGCTAACAAGTGAACTGTGAATAGACTAAAAGATGCTGTCAGTTAAGAAGGTATAGATTACCTGTATGTTGTGTATGGTGTAACAAAAGCTGGTTGCTAGTCAATGAATTGTGAAAAGTCTCTCGGATTGGATGGTGTGGATTACCCCTGATTTTGAGAAAATTGAGGGTGTCGAGTTGAAGGGGTCTAAGGGCCAAAAATTCTTAATGTTGATGGAAGTTAGAATATGGTGATTGAGATTTAATGGATGCAGTGGACCAATCCCATCCTAATAGGATGATGTCACCACCTAGAATGACGATGTTACTACTTCTACCTGTTATTTTGGGCAGAGCAGAGCCTAGTACATCAATGGTTTCAGTATCATCCATTTTAAGACGATAGCAAACACCAACACGCTAAAAAGTTTCTCTTTAAGCCTACCCGCACCCAACACCTTCAGTTTATCCTGAAAACTCAAGTATGATAATTACCAACCCGACTTTCTGTTCAGTGTATTGTGTTTCCACTCAAACAATGATTGTTTATCTGCCATTTCTATGCACACCACAGCCAAGTAGCCTAAGGTTATTTGTGTTTATAAGATTACAGAAATCCAGTGCTGAATACACAGGGTCACTTTTGTGATTGAAATCACTAATCCGTGTTAGGTGTCTTAGTGGAAGAAATATGTTTTAAAACTGGTGATAAAAATAGCTGTGTATCATATGCCTGAGGTGATTTGGACATTAACTGTGAATTATTGACGGACCATTTCTCCTAAGGAAAGATATTGCTTCATGAATATACAATAATTTCCATTCAGTAATATTCACCTCTATCCCCATGACTTCGGAGAAAGCAAATTCTATGTTTTCTTTATAGGTACTGATGAAATCACATTTTACAGCTATTATGACACCACCACCATTGGATCCATATCTGTCTTTGTGATTGACTGTGTAGAGAGAGCTGAAATACTCAGCATTTTGGACAATGCTATTAAACTAGGTTTCTGTGGCTAACAGCACATCATAATAGAAATAGTTAATGTTTAAACAAAGTGAAACTGATCGATCATCAATGAAAGATCAAACAATTGATAATCAATGAAAATCAAATAACTGATAGCCAATGAAGATAAACTGATTCATAAGCTGCCAGGGAGAAAACACATTGAAAATGGTGGCCATTTTGGATGCCATCTTGTATTTTGGAGAAAGCTCAAAGATTCCAGGGCCTTTTCTATGCATAATCCTGGGCCTATTCTGAAAATATAATCTCAATAACAACCTTTTCTTCCAACTTAAATATAATATTCTTGGCGTAATTAATTGTTAAATTTTAATTCATACCTGAATATTCGCAATTTAACCCAAAAAACTATTTGGACAGACACAGAGATACACAGAGCCATTGATATCTGACACACAGGATGCACTGTTACGACAAGGGTTGGAGATACATGGATCTACAAAAGAAAAAAAGGAAACAATGTAAAATCACAAGGTTAAATGAATTTTTATCAGGACTATTCAAGAAACAAATTGGTGAGAAAAAAACTCATTGGTATCTTATTCCGCTTAGGAGTTATCGCATTTCAAAGATTTCACCAGTGTGTTGAAAAGTGAACTTGCAGATTCAAGACAATGTTTAAGTATTTTTTGTTTAAATTAATTGTATTTTACTACATTATTGGGAACATTTTTTACTTCATTACTTCCTAAAAGTTTCAAACAGTCAGACCCCACCTAAAATATAAGCAGGTTGGGTCAGACTTTTCTTCTTTATTTTCTTTATCCTGAAAACCACAAGCAATTAGTTTGTTTGTTGTATAATGAGGTCTTAACGGCACCATGACAACGAGGGTCAAATTGTGCCTGAGAGGTCAGATCATTTTAGAGGTAGAAAGAAAAAAAAAACAGAGAGAGAATAAGAGAAATTCAAGAACAAAAGTCACAAAGCTGTGACCGAGAGAGGAGGTGCATGGGTGAAACAAAACAAAGTAGGGAGGGAGTGGAAGAGGAGAATTAAATATGGTTGTAGAGGGAAGCATGATGAAGGAAGAAGATCATTTTATGGAGTATTTTTCTGGAAGAACTCAGCAATTGTATTGTGGGGAGCGAGGGAAGCTCTGGGAAGGTTGTACAGGGGGCAAGCAAGGAGAACATGATGGATAGTGAGGATGCAGTGGCAATTGTTACAGAGGAGTTGGGGGAACCAATAAGGAGGTAAGAGTGAGTGAGGTGGGAGTGACCAATTCTAAGACGGGTAATATGAACGTTGTCAATACAAGAGAGGTTGTTGATGGTGGATTTGATCGGGATTGTGGGCTGGATGACATAGAGTTTGTTATCAATTTGGGAGTTCCATGAGGTTTGCCAGCAGTCACAAACAAGGGAAGCGATAAGCGGTTTGATGTCAGAGAGGGTTTTGGGAAAAGGGGTAGGGAGGAGGTTGAAGGTAAGCTTAGCGGCTGCATCAGCCCTGTCATTGCCAGGGATGCCAACATGGCTGGGTATCCAGAAGAAGAAAAAACCTTTTCCTGCAGAGGGTGGGAGAAAAGAGTTTCCGGAGGAGGAGGTGGCAGGTGAGGTTATCCCATTTAAATTTAAGCAATGAAGTAAGAACAGCCTTTGAGTCGGAGAAAATGGCAAAGTGGCTGAGAGGAGAGTACTCAATAAAATTGAGGGCGAGGAGAATGGCCTTAGCCTCGGCTGAAAAGATGGATAAGTATTCAGGAAGTCTGCTACTGAGGGTGATGTCTTGGATGCTGGCAGCAGCAGCTGTCTTGTTGCCTTCCTTGGAGCCATCAGTATAGATGGAGGTGTAATTTGAGAGTTGGTCTTTGATTTGGTTGTGGAGATTGATGAAGAGGTTAGGGTGGGTTTGAGTTTTATGATAAGTGGAGAGGTCTAGGTGGACAGAAGGGAGGGGAGTAGCCCAAGGAGGAAAAGTAGGACAGGAGTAGGTGCCGAGAGTGGCGAGCTTGATGCTGAGATGGGAGAGGTCTGATTTAATGCATAAGCTGAAGGGAGGGGATAGGGTTTTAGTCCTATCAAAGAGGGAGGAGAAATTGGGGTACCTAATGAGGTTGTAAACAGGGTTCTGGGTGTTGGTGAGGACTCTAGAAGCATAGGAGATGCTAAGCTTTCTACATCTAAGTAGAAAGGGGAGTTCGTTGGCTTCAACATGAAGGCTGGTGATTGTGGAGGTCCTGTAGGCTCCTAGACAAAGCCTGAAGGCTTCATTTTGGATGGTGTTGATGTGGTTGAGGTATGAATTGTGAGCGATACAGTAGACAATATTGCCATAGTCAAGCTTGGCACGAATGGGAAGCCTGAAAATTTTGAGGAGAGCATAGCGGTCCCCTCCCTAAGTGGTGTTGGAGAGGAGTCGGAGGATGTTGAGAGAGCTGTTGCATTTTAGTTTCGGGTTGGTGATGTGTTGCTTGTAGGTGAGCTTGGGGTCTAGAGTTAGACCCAGAAACTTTGTGTCTTCAACTTTTGGGATTGTTCCTTGAAAAGCTGGCAGTCAAAAACATATGACGAGCCTGTGAGATCTGATGGAGAGGAGGGGGGGGGGAGTGGAATAAGTAAGGTACAAATATTCATAATATGCAAACTAATCCACTATGTGAAAAATTCATTTCATTACCTGGCAAATTACAGTTTGTTCCTTGAAAACCAGGAGGAAAATCACACACATATGACAAGCTAGTGAGATCTGGGGGGTGTGCGTAAGGGGAAAATAGTTATAACATACAAACTTATCCACTATGAGAAAACTCATTTAATTACCTGGTAAATTACAGTTTATTCCTTGAAAGCCAGGCAGGCAGTCACAAACGTATGTCGAACCTGTAAGTTCTGATGTACACAGTCCACCATTGGCACATGGATTTGCATCACATGGCTCTGTGGGGTAGAAAAATGAAGTCAAATCTTTATTCTTTCAAGAAATATAACAATATTATTTTCTTTCAAAAAGTCTACACATTTTGATGAATTGATGAATATAAGTTTACAACATGTCGCAAGTAATACAAAACTAGAATTTCATCACTCTGTAAAGTGCATGTCTCTGGCCCCAGTTCATTCCCCATCATAGACCCACCAAATTTGTTCTCCAAAAAATCTCTTTCCCACTTTTGATCTGTAGTGATCATTTGCATTCTGAATACTTTAGCATTACCTTCTGACTGATTTCTTCCAGGCCATATCATTGTTTTCAGTTTTATTCAGGCTAAGCATCCATTGTTTGAGTTCTTTTCAGGGAAGATTAACATTCCATTATTTTCCATTCATGGCAGAAACCAATTGTTTGGATGTTTTTGATATCAGAGACCACTTGACTTGGTTTTTTTTTTTAGTTCAGAAAATTGATTTTATGAATGTTCTTTCATGGCATGAACTCATTGTTCAGTTTCAACTAAGTCTTGATATTTTAGATCTCACCTTAAAATATCACCACCCCTCACTTTCTGCCCTCCCTTGTTTCAATATGTCCCAAAATTTAATCACTTCTTCCTTGAGCAGTCACAAAACCACACAACAAATTTAATCAAAATCCAATCATCAGTTATTGAGATAACGTGATGACAAACAGAAAAATGTAATCAAATACTTGGACTGATTGATGAGATTTGTTGTCCCATGAAGATTAAATAATTTCAGGTAGGTAGTTTACTTCTTACATCACTTTCTCAACAACTAATGTTATCTAGAGATCTCCACAGCTATTTGATAAACCAACCATGCAGCACTAGTGAATAAAAACCCCATCACGGATGGAATCTGGAACCTGTAGCATGCCCAGCTGATGCTTTGACCCTCAGACCATTGGGGTTATTATGTTAAGCTAATAAAGGAACAAATGATGCATTAAAAAAAAAGGTGAAAAAGAGTAGAATGACTTCTGGGCCCAGTAATATAAACCTTTTTAAAGCTGAATCGGCAGTTTCCTAAAACCTAATTTGAATAATGTCACATGGCTGAAATTCACTTGTCCCTTATGGACCAATGGCTTGCTAGGGTAATTTTATCGTCCAATCAAATACTGGGGAAACCTTGGCCATCTGCACAATTCCCGCTCGGTATGGGACAAGCGTGTTAATCTTTTTTAAACCACGTAAGATCATGAAGGTAACAAACATGCGCGCATTGTTGCTTACAACTTTTTCCTCCAAAACTACCTGACTGGTTGGGTAACAAAGGAAAAATTTATCCAGTTAATTAATTGAAGTACTCTGACGTAATCACGTTTGGCTAAAAGGAAAAGGTCTATTGAAGTGAAGGGGATCGTCTGAGGCAGGTCAATAAAATACTTTGAGAACAGATTTCACGTCTTACCAGGGTACTGACAGTCTGACCCTTTGAATCCATTAAAGCAAGTACACGAATATAACCCGCTCAGCGGATCACCGACGCAGTTGCCGTTTGATCTGCATGGATTGGACAAGCACGGATCTGTAGAAGCAAACATAAACAAGAAGGTAACAGGAAAATATGCAATTTTAAAGGTGTATGGACAGGTAGAGAGCTTTAAATTCTGAACAAAATAGGCTTTAAATTATGTCAAAAGTACATGAAGTTTCCGAGTCAATCAAAGTTTGAAGAATTTTTAATGTATGCAAAAGTTCAATATTGCAAATTGCGGTTCTAATTAAGGTCTCAATTGTAGTTCGCTTGAATTCATGGCGAGCCTCAAGGAAGATTCTTAATTCATTCAAGTGAGACATTGTCAGAATTGGATATGATAATTTATGATACACAAGCTGGTAAACTTGTTCCTCTAGTGGACTTGTTTCAAAATTGTGATTTTATGAAGGTTCCAACTGTGGTTTGCTTCAAGCTCTTGACAAGCTTTTAAGTGATGTTTGCAAGTCTTTCAGGAAAGATATTGTCCATTAGGAATTTTTGTACTTTGGGCCCCTCCAACCCGACACCCTGGATTTTCTTAAAATCAGGGGTAATCAACACCTTCCAACCCGAAAGCCTCTTCACAGTTCACTTTCTAGTAACCAACTATTTGTATACTTTACACATCACGGGGTAATTCCAACTTCCAACCCAAGAGCCTCTCCACAATTCACCCTCTAGTAACCAGCTACTGGTATACTTTACACATCACAGGGTAATTCACAACTTCCAACCCGAGAGCCTCTCCACAATTCACTTTCTAATAACCAGCTACTGGTATACCTTCACATCACAGGGTAATTCACAATTTCCAACCAAGAGCCTCTCCACAATTCACTTGCTAGCAACCAGCTACTGGTATACTTTACACATCATGGAGTAATTCACAATTTCCAACCCTAGAGCCTCTCCACAATTCATTTGCTAGCAATCAGCTACTGGTATACCTTACACATCACGGGGTAATTCACAACTTCCAACCCAAGGGCCTCTCCACAATTCACTTGCTAGCAATCAGCTACTCTTACACCATACACACAAGATGCAAACTAATGAAGTGGAAGCAGATTAGTCCTTGGCTGACCTTAGACATAAATATGCATTATATGCCTGGAGGAATTTGTGCAAAGCCCATGAATGATTGATGGACCATTCCTCTTAAAGAGAGTTATTTCATCATGTCAAACTTGGAAATGATTATTTATGATACAAGGGTACAGGGTATATATCTTGGGTATAATGAAGGACTCAGGTACTATACAAGAGCATTCTTTTAACCATTAGAATTAATTATATCTTTTTCATTTTTGTTGTTAATAATCTCTGTATTATCTGGATATCTGTTTTGCCAAAATATTCTAAGGATCATTGCTGGAAATTCAAAATCTAAATAAAGAACATTGAAACCTACGAAAATGGATCAAATTTAAGATAAACCACATTTTTACTCACCGACCAGTTCACAGCGAGAGCCTGAAAAACCAGGTAGACATGTACAATCATACATGGTTGTAAGACCAATCCGCCGACAGGTGGCATTGTTTAAGCATGGTGTGCTAAGACAAGGATCTGGATGAATGATCATTGATATGTTAAAGAGTGATTACCACTCTGATCATAATGATTACCACTCTGATCATGATGATTGCCACTCTGATTATGATGACCACCACTCTGATCATGATGATCATCACTCTGATCATACCACTAACCATAATGATCACCACTCTGATCATGATAATCACCACTAGCCATGATGATTACCACTCTGATCATGATGACAACCACTCTGATTATGATGATCACCATTTGATTATGATGATCACCACTCTAATAATGATGACCACCACTAACCATGATGATCACCACTGTGATCATGATGACCACCACTCTGATTATGATGACCACCACTCTGATTATGATGACCACCACTCTAATCATGATAATCACCACTCTTATTATGATAACCACCCTCTTATCATAATGATCACCACTCTGATCCTGATGATCACCACACTCATCATAGATCAGCATGTCACATTCTATTAACTATTGAAGAGGGCATCTCATCTCATGAAAACTGCTTGACACACTGCCGGGCTAGTAACGTCACTACCGCGGCGGTTATCAATTGTCTTATAAGTTTGTTTGTTTGATGGCTTAATGGCACCACAACAACTACGGTCAAATTGTGCCTGAGAGGTCAGATCATTCTAGAGGTAGGAAGTAAAGGAAACAGGGGGAAAATGAGAGAAATTTAAGGACAAAAGGTCAGAAAGCTGTGATTGTGAGGGGAGGTGCATGTTTGAAACAAAAACAAAGTAGAGAGGGGGTGGAAGAGGAGAAATAAATATGGTCGTAGGGGGAGGCATGATGAAGAAAGGAGATAATTTTATACGGAGGATTTTTCTGGAAGAACTCAGCAATTGAGTTGTGGGGAGCGAGGGAAGCTCTGGGAAGGTTGTACAGGGGGCAAGCAAGGAGAACGTGATGGATTGTGAGGGCGCAATGGCAATTGTTGCAGAGGGGTTGAGGGGAGTGGGAGTGGGTGAGATGAGTGTGACCAATTCTAAGACGGGTAATATGAACGTTGTCAATACGAGAGAGGTTGTTGATGGTGGCTTTGATCAGAATTGTGGGCTGAATGACATGGAGTTTGTTATCAATTTGGGACTTCCATGAGGTTCGCCAGCGGTCCCGAACAAGGGAAGCAATAAGCGGTTTGATGTCAGAGAGGGTTTTTGGGAAAAGGGGCAGGGAGGAGGGTAAGGGCAAGCTTAGCGGCTGCATCAGCCCTGTCATTACCTGGGATGCCAACAAGGCTGGGTTTTCAGAAGAAAAGAATACTTTTCCTGCAGAGGGTGGGAGAAAGGAGTTTGCCGAGGAGGAGGTGGCATGTGAGGTTATCCCATTTAAGATTGAGTAAAGAAGTAAGAACAGCCTTTGAGTCGGAGAAAATAACAAAGTGGCTGAGCGGGGAGTACTCAAAAAAGTTGAGGGCGAGGAGAATGGCCTTAGCCTTGGCTGAAAAGATGGATGAGTATTCAGGAAGTCTGCTACTGAGGGTGATGTCTTGGATAACGGCAGCAGCAGCTGTCTTGTTGCCCTCCTTGGACCCATCAGTATAGATGGAGGTGTAATTTGAGAGTTGGTCTTTGACTTGGTTGTGGAGATTGATGAAGAGGTTAAGATGGGTTTGAGCTTTGTGATGAGTGGAGAGGCCCAGGTGGACAGAAGGGAGGGGGGTGGCCCATGGAGGAAAAGTGGGCCAGGAGAAGGTGCCGAGAGTGGTGGGGTTGATGCTGAGATGGAAGAGGTCTGATTTAATGCGTAAGCTGAAGGAAGGGGATAGGGTTTTAGTCCTATCAAAGAGGGTGGAGAAATTGGGGTACCTAATGAGGTTGTCAACAGGGTTCTGGGTGTTGGTGAGGACCCTAAAAGCATAGGATAGGCTAAGCTTTCTACATCTAAGTAGAAAGGGGGGTTCGTTGGCTTCAACATGAAGGCTGGTGATTGGGGAGGTCCTGTAAGCACCTAGACAAAGCCTGAGGGCTTCATTTTGGATGGTGTTGATGTGGTTGAGGTATGAGTTGTGAGCGACACAGTAGACAATATTGCCATAGTTAAGCTTGGCACGAATAGTGAGCCTGAAAATTTTGAGGAGAGCAAAGCGGTTCGCACCCCAAGTGGTGTTGGAGAGGGGTCTGAGGAGGTTGAGTGAGCTGTTGCATTTCAGTTTCAGGTTGGTGATGTGTTGCTTGTAGGTAAGCTTAGGGTCTGGAGTTAGACCCAGGAACTGGAAGTGCATGCAGAATGTCTTGTCTTTGGAGAATTTAAAACCGTTTTTGTTGCTCCAGTCTTGCAGCAGGTCAAGGCTGGTTTGGAGCCTACTTTCAACAATAAGAAAGCTTGGGGAGGAGTAGAAGATGGTGAAGTCATCCACATATAAGGTACGTTTGATGTTGAGGCAAAGGTTATCCGCAATGTCATTGATGCTCAGGTTGAAGAGAGTGGGAGAGAGGATGCTGCCTTGGGGGACGCCCTCTTCTTGGGGGTACGGGTTGGAGAGGGTGTGGCCAATACGAACTTGGAACCGCCTGGATGAGAGGAAGTTTTGAATAAAGATGGGGAGATGGCCTCTAAGGCCGATGGTGTGAACTTTGCGGGTAATGCCGTATTTCCAAGTAGTGTTGAAAGCTTTCTCAAGGTCTTATAAGTATATATATGAATATTTAAACCAATCAAAAACGTTCAATTGTATTTCTGTCCACGTTAACCTTTAACTGTCGCATTCTATCAATACGTTTACAATTCTTTCTTTTGCAGCAATCTTTAATGTAATTCTTTAAATTTCTGTCCTCAATTTTAATCACAGCTAGTACTAATCACAGTATTGCTTTGAAGATGAAATATTCAGAAGTTACTTACCAGGTTCAATTTCACAGAAACGGCCAGAATATCCTGCTAGACATTGACACGTGAAACCTCCTAACGAGTCTGCAATGCAGGGTGCTCCATTTTGGCACAGGGAATCGGGAAAGCAGGGATTTGCTGAAATTAAGTATTCATAGAGGAGTGAAGTCAGATTTTTCATTTGAAATGCAAAACTACTTTGTAAGATTATCATTGATTGAATAGATTAAAACAAATTGCATAAAATATGCAAATTGATGCCTGAGATTTATAGGTCATTCTTTGACCAATTTTTATGAAATTTTCTGCTACAATGAGTGTTTTTAATAGATTATGAAGCAATTTAGCTAATGTTGCTTCTACATGTCCTTAACCTTAAATCTCTCTGTGCCCTGCAGCACATAAGGCCATGATGTTCATTCTCCAACCTTCATGATCCTCCACAGCTCCCCATACCTCTGGTCAACTTCATCCTGGTTCCAGCAGTTCTGCCATCTGTCACTGCAGATTCACCAATGATTGTCGGTGGTCTCGCAACAGGACCCTGAGCATTTTTTATTTCTGAGATAACAATATTTTTACAAGAATCCCCTCTCTGGAGGACCAGGTTTTCTGTCGGGCTCCTTCCTTTCCCTAGACAGCTGCGTATCGGCACTAACTTTAAGCTCCGTCTACTTGGGTTTAGAATCAGAATTTTCCTTCTCCTAGGGAATTTTGAGGCTCCCTAGTCCTGCCAGTCTAGCTTGCAACCCGCCATGGGATAAGAGGCCCAGACTAGTCTTGTATAGTGCTAGTTATCCGCTCCAGCACCACGTTTGTTGTACTAGTATGTCCACCTTGCCCTGCCCTGTGTCCTGTCTGGCTGACACAACACCCACATTCGTGACATGGAGTTGCAACTGCGGAACTAAACTTTGCGTCTAGAAGTGAGAAATCTTAAGCAGGGTCATCTACACGTCCATACATTTTTTTAAATATTTGATATGTAGGCCGTCGCATAACAATAGGTGTAGTGGCTCAGCAATTAAGGAGTCATTCTCGTATGCGTAAGGTACCAGCCCGACTTCCGTCACAAGTGTTGCATTGTGTCCTGAGCAAGAACTTCACTATACTTGCTCCACTGCACTTAGCTATAAATAAGTGGAGAAGACCTGCAATGGGGAGTTGACCTGCAATGGCCTGGCATTTTATCCAGGTGCTCTCATCTGCTTACGCCAACACAATAAGGATAATTACCGGACTGAAGGGCTTATTGACTATAGTGTGGATTAACTTTTTCATGTCTAATAGCGTTTTTAGAAAGCAGCTGTGCCAATGATAGTCTGGGAAACTTTTTCCACTTTTTAAGAAAACTGAAAAATATTTTTACTTACTAGGGGTCTAATACCAATTCTTACATATAAAACCCTTCATATTCAGTATCTCATAACCTTACAAGGTGTTAAAAGATTTTCTGTCAATCAAAGTATATTACTTTATGTCACATTTTGAAAAACTGATTTACTTCTTTCTGTGAATCCTGAAGAGCTGTGAACGTTTAGGAATGTTAGTAAATGTGTACATGCCAAAAAAAGCAAGCGTGTATCATGTACACGCGTTTAGTACCGTAATTTTCGGAAATACACCAAATTTTTCCAAAACTACAAAGCGAAGTAAAAAAAATTGTGCAACCAGTATGGAAAAAGTACTGACTCCATTGCCCAAATAGACGCTGGGTTTCGCTTTCCAAATCATAAAAAGTTTACTTCTACAGTATAAATCATCATTTTTATCGAAAATATGCATGGAAATTCAGTTTAGAAAGAACAGATAACTTCCTTTCAATGTCATTTTAACTCCACATCGCGTAACTTTTTTTTTCCCTACTCCCTATGGCTTTCAAAGTTCCACTGTGAAAATCTTGCATACTAGGCCTATGATACCTCGCCGTAAAACATTTCAAAACTACGCCACCACCCCGGAAGTTCTGAAATATCAATCCTCTCGAAAAAATAAGCACCATCTTTACGACGCATGCAGAATTTCAGCTCTATCAAAACCTTTTTCTGTTTGTTTATTTTGCAATATTTGTTCTTTCATGCAAAATTTATTTGACTTATCAGGTAATATTTACATGTAAATGTACTGATTGTAATGATTTAAGTATTTTGACTAGTGTCTTTTTTGGTCAATTTAACAGCTTGTAAAATGGGCTTTGATTGCGTGGGATTTAAAGCCTTATTAATTGTGGCCTAACGTTAGACCTATTGTTAGTTTCACTGTTTACTGCTGCACATTCGCGGTGCATTTTAAAAGTTAGCCTACTCAGATTTCGGCGAAATCAAAGTGCATAATATCCAAATTCATTAGAGATTACTGTGCATTTGTGATTCGCACATTTAAAAAGGAATATGCTAATTAGGTTTACAGTTTGTAAAAAGTCATTGATTGGAAGTTTGTCAGCCGAATGTGTGTGTGATTTGAATGATGAATGATCATATGATTTTCACAGCCAGACTGACTATGAAAAACGATTACTCGCAATGAAGTATTTAGTAAACCTTTGCATTCTGTTGCTGTAATTTCAAACATTGCTCTGTGTTGGGGTCGCAGCATAGTGCTTCCAGCTTAATCCACTTAAAGAACTGGGATGGAAAGTCACCACGTTTTTAACGCTTATCATCTTGAATAGTCTTCAGAGAACCAGGCAGGATGGTACTGTCCTACCATCACGGCCGACATCTTAACGTCCCCTCTGCAGGACAGTGTGCGCTATACAACCATTGTCACTTCTCTCAACAACTGAATGAGGAGTAGGAGCTGCAGATAAAATGTTTCCGCTTTGATTTTTTTTTAAATCTGTCCACATAGCTGTGAAAAACAGAGTTACACATGACTGAGCTTTAAATAATGGACCTACCAACTGTGCTACTTGTTTCTCCTTATTGATTAGTGATATCATCTAAAGGAACTTACGAAACTGGCAGAAATCTCCTACAAAAAGTGGTGTGCACTGACATGTGTAGGTCACCTCATCAAGGTCCTGGCAAGTGGCTCCATTCAGGCATGCATTATCCTCACATGGAGATGGATCTACAGAACAGCAAAATAAAATATCAAAGGTGCGATATCGGCATAAGGACATTCAGTTCTAATTTTCTGATTGGTTGAAATTTCTGATTGGTTGAAATTTCAAGCAATTGCAAAACACGCCTCTTTCAATCATGTCGCACTATATCAATAATACAGCAACATTTTTTGATACAGTCTTGACGTGGCCAAATGTGACTAAAGCGAATTTCTCCAGTTTGAACAAAAAAGCATCTCTAACAAATTTTCCGGTATCATCAGAAAGCCTCAATTGTAAACTTTATCGTGTGTAAGCAACAAGTCAAAGCATCTTATAATATTTGTTTCCTGTATAATTATCTAAAAAATCGCTCGCCGCGTCGCGTTCGGTGTGTTATGCCCTTAAGGCGATGGGTTTCAAGCGATTTACTTTTATGCCAAACGTAACGAGTTTGAATTTCATCAAGGCAGAATTTTGTCTTTGTCTTTTTCCCGCATTCGAATCAAAACATGGAGCAAGTAACCAAGTTAATTTTCAGTTAATAGCTCTATTAGTAAACTTACAACGAATTTGTACACCTCTGTTCAACTCAGCCATGTCATGCTCTGACAAATACATAGCCTACTGTACGTACAACCTGCATGTACCTAATCTCCATACACACACTGTATAATATAGGCTTCTCTTGTAATATGTTGATGTGTGTAAGTACATAGCATATACTTACTGGGGTTATTGCAATTTTAAACAACACCGCCTCTTTAAGTTAAAGTCAGAAAACTTTCTTTATTTCTCACTTCATGAAAATGTACAGAGTGATTAAGATTCATGGGCAGCACAGCTTTTTTTAAGGAATTTTTACTGTTGGGCCAATTGATGGAAATAATGTCCCCAGTAGAAGTGAATACCTAATGCAGAAGTGGCACCACCAAGT
Organism: Chiridota heheva; assembly: GCA_020152595.1. Taxonomy (NCBI): domain Eukaryota; kingdom Metazoa; phylum Echinodermata; class Holothuroidea; order Apodida; family Chiridotidae; genus Chiridota; species Chiridota heheva. Next base: position 1,259,944 of record JAIGNY010001734.1, on the reverse strand, counting down.
TGGGGGGGGAGGGGGTGGGGGGTTGGCATGGGAGAGACAAGTTTCTCACTTTTTCTATTTTAATTATAAAGTGATGATACAAAATTGGATAAAAGTACCCCTTAAAAGTATCTCTTCCCTTCATATTTAAATTGCTAATATAAAGTTTTCTTTTTGTTTGTCAGGCCATTGTGTAAAATATGCAAGTTGACCCACCAAATGAAGTGACTGGTGGTAAGACTAACTTGTGGGCCATTTATGTGCAAAAAAAGGCCTGATGGACAAGTAGTTTGTTTGTTTGTTTGATGAGGTCAAAAAAATTGGCCTGATGGAAAGAGAAGTAGTAACAACTTGTGCCTAATTGAAAGAAAATATGCTAAAATCTATAATAGCAAAATTTCATCAAATCAGTTAAAATTTACCATTTTATAGCATTTTGAATTTTAAGGCATAATCAATTTGTATGTAAATTTGTGACATCAGAAGAGAAACAAATGAATTTCCTTTACTAACTTTTTAGTTTTTAGTTCCCATCATATCCTTGACCGAAATTTACCAAATTATACAAAGAGATGCTCATAACTAAACAATTATATATTCTTGTTTATACAAAGAATGAGATGGAATGTTTTTTGTAGCATTGTGTCCAGTGTGAGTGAAAACAATACATGAATAAATTATATCATAGACCAGGAGACCTATGGTTCCAGTGGATATAACTGTGGGGAAAAAGGGGAAATTGCGGCAAGAATTAATTTTTTCATTTAAAAAAAAAAGTTTTTTTTGGTATATTTTTTTAGGATTACTTGAATATAGTTAGCATATGTGCTCTAAAAACATCACCCATGCAATTGTGTGATGAATAGTAAATTTGTTTGTTTGTTTGTTTGATGAGGGCTTTACGGCACCACGACAACGAAGGTCAAATTGTGCCTGACAGGTCAGATCATTCTAGAGGTAGGAAGGAAAGGAAACAGGGGGAGAATGAGAGAAATTCAAGAACAAAAGGTCAGAAAGCTGTGATTGAGAGGGGAGGTGCATGGTTGAAACAAAAACAAAGTGGAGAGGGCTACGAAAGAGGGAAGCACATAAAAATGTAATCACTACATTAATATTAATTGTCGCAATTTTTCGTGGGAAGATTTTCGACACCTTTATTCAGAACCGTGGGAAATTATATAATTAATTCCAATCATGGTATTTCATATATCAGAACAAAACAAATATTGTCAACATGAAGCTGATATAAATTTTAAATTCATATTTCTAGAAAAAGATCATTTCAAGCTGCTTACCTTGACAAGGCAGTGGACTACACCCGGTCAACACTGTATCATCCGAACACCTATGAGGGTAAAAGGAGGGACAGACAAAATCCCTCTACTAATGCGAAAACAAATGTAAGGTACTTCAACACAAGTCACCATCGAAAGATCGATGAAAGCTATAAGATTATTCAATTTGGTTATAGTCCCAGCTTCAAGCCTTTGATTGGCTGCTGGCCCAGTGAAGAATACTGCGGTTTGAGCTAAAGGGAAAATAAAAATAAGAGAAATTGTATTTTAATTTTATATACATGATCAGAAAAGAGATGTTTTATGACAAATATTTTCTAGACACAAAATGTTCTACAACACAATGTTTAATGACACAAGATATTTCATGATATAAAATGTTTTGTTGATAAATCACAAACTGTTGTGTTACTTTCAGGCTAGACAACTAAATCAACGTATCATTTCGTGGAAATATGGGCCATGAAAATAAGTATAACATTTAAAAATACAAGGTATGTCTAGGTAAAATGAGGAGGCAACCGGAATCATTCCACGAGCCTTGATGGGGACCTACCTGCAATTTCTCCCATTCCACTCTCCTCGGTATTGGTAAAAGCTTCAACATTCCACAGATTCATCCCAGATATACTTGACCCTCCAGGGTCTGAGCTGAGCTCTAGGTCAAAATTGAGGAAATTCTCTCCTCCTGTCATTGCCGTTGTTATGAAGGATGGGATGACGTCTGTTATCTCCACTCCTGAAGAAAATGAAGCACGTAACACATTTTAAACATTTTTTTTTTTTTTTTCAGATACCAGCACACAAACAATATTTAATACATATATTCTTCCAAAATTTGATGTCAGTTTTGCTGAGAATGTAGTTTCCTAGTTTTATATCCAATTCTCAACGTCTACGGTCATTTAGAGATATCCACAGCCATTTAATAAACCAGTTGTGAAGCACTGGTTAATGAAGACCCACTGGTAATCAAACCCCGGACCTCCAGCTTGCTAAGCTGATGGCATGACCACTGTAGGTTATATTGAGATGTCCACAGCCATTCGATAAACCAGTTGTGAAGCACTGGTGAATAAAGACCCACTGGTAATCAAACCCCAGACCTCCAGCTTGCCAAGCTGATGGTATGACCACTGTAGGTTATATTGAGATGTCCACAGCCATTTGATAAACCAGTTGTGAAGCACTGGTAAATAAAGACCCACTGGGAATCAAACCCCGGACCTCCAGCTTGCCAAGCTGATGGCATGACCACTGTAGGTTATTTAGAGATGTCCCCAGACGTTTGATAAACCAGTTGTGAAGCACTGGTGAATAAAGACCCACTGGTAATCAAACCCCAGACCTCCAGCTTGCCAAGCTGATGGCATGACCACTGTAGGTTATTTAGAGATGTCCACAGCAATTTGATAAACCAGTTGTGGAGCACTGGTGATTAAGCTTCCACTCTAGGAGTGATTGAACCCTAGCACCTTAAGTTGATGCTATGACCACTACACAACAAAGGTTTTTAAGAATGTGATGTATATTTTTACAGAGTTGGAACTAATCATTAAATTTCCCATGTTTTAGAATAAAGGTGTCGAAAATCGTCCCACAAAAATCGTGACAGAAATAATATTAATGTAGTAAAATAATCTTTATATACTTCCCTCTTTCGTAATTAATATACTTTTCATCACACAACTACATGGTGGACATTTTTAGAACACATATTTACCACATACACTTTTGTTTAATCAAGAAATCTAAAAAATATGTTTATAATTTTTTTTTCCTTCTAAAATTTTGTTTATGATTTTTTTTCTTCCCAGAATTCCCAATTTTTCCCATGGTTATAACTACTGGAACAAAATGTTACTGTAATGGTCGCGTAAATGATGAGAATAAATGTGACAGAGAGGTTAATCTAATTCAAAAGTAACTTAAATCAAAAGTTGTCCCTCTACCTTGTTATCTTCATGTATATGTTCCTTAAATTAATAATTCTGCTTTTTGTTTTAATTTTATAAAGTTCTACCAAACAGATCTGATTTGATGGATAAATCTGATCATATGATACTGTGTTTAAAATATCATGAAGCAATATCTTTCCTTAGGAGAAATGGTCCATCAATCATTCACAGTTCATGCACACATCACCTCAGGCATATGATATAGAGCTATCTTTATCACCAGTTTGCAAACAAATTTCTCCCACTAAGACACTTAACACAGATGAGTGATTTCATTCACAAAAGTGCCCTGATTACTCAGCACTGCCTTTTTGTAATCTTATACACACAAATAACCTTGGGCTACTTGACTGTGGTGTGCATGGGAATGGCAGATAAACAATCAATGTTTTGAGTGGAACACAATACACTGAACAGGAAGTCGGGTTGGTAATTGTCATACCTGAGTTTTCAGGATTAACTCAGGTGTCGAGTGCGGATAGGCTTAAAGAGAAACTTTTCAGCATCTTAAAACTGTGCCCTCATACCTTACTTTCAAATAACCCAAAATGTTAAAAAAAACTAATTAGGACATTTTCAATACCAAATGTGGTGTATTGATTGATAATTGAATATTTATATTTATAAATCACGCTGAATCAAAATCTCACCTCGGCATGACAAGGGGGTACAGGACACCAAGGCTTCAGAAAGTCCACCATGATTAAACGTGAAATTTACAGAAGCAGCTCTATTCTTTTCCAATCTCGCGCAAAAGTACTCAAAGTCATTACATGTCTGAAAATTAGTGCTCAAATTGACCATGATGCCTGGAATAACCGAAATGGAACCGGAATTTAAACCAACTCCGGATTGAATATCAGTTAGCGGGGCGGTTGACAGTGACAAGGAAGGGCCTGTTCCATCAGGGAAACTTGACAGGTACGTTTCAACAGTCCATAGGTTCATTCCAGAAACACTGCCGCCTGTTGAGCTGGTTGAAATTGAGAGGTTAAAGTTGAAATTATTGGCAGGATTGTTTTCGAGGACAGAAGGTGGCATGGCAAAGTCAGCTGTCACGCTGGAGACTTGAACGCCTTGAAGAAAACAAAATTAAATACTTTTGAGTTAAATTTCCTAACAAAAGAGGAGTAACATTTTTTATGTGTTTGACATTTCCATAAAGTAAAGAAAAGACATTATTTTTAATGCAAAGTAAAAAAATCAAGTTGTTTGGGAATGTAGTATGGCTTAGTCGTTGGGAGTCTGTGTTCGGAATGAGAAGTACCAGGTTCGAATCCTGGTTGAACAGCTGTATTGTTTCATTAGGCAAAACACTTTATCCCACTTGCCTCAGCCCCACTCAGGTTAAGAAAATAAGTGCCAGCATTGCTGAACAAATAACTACGATGGACTGGGGTCCCTCCACGTGAGTTATATGCTCTCATCCCCTTACGCCAATTGCCTTACAATATGGAAATCAGAAATAAGCATCGACCCTATGAGCCTAATGGCTCAGATGGATTTTACTGAAACTTAGTTGATCTTCCCAAATTAATTTGAAATGTGGAATTTTGAGTGAGTGCGGAACTGTCGCATGTCTGTAAATACGCACCTTGACAGATTGTAGAAATGCATGTCACCAACGAACCGGTCAGCAAAAAATCTGGATCTGCATTTGGTCCCTTGCTGACCTCTACACAGATGTAACGCACCTCTGGACAGGACACGCCAACTAAATTTACGTCAAAAGATAACCCTTCTATGCTTGAATATCCTCCAGCAATGATTGGCACATTCGATTGGCCAGGGTTAAGTAACGGCATCTGCGAAAATATTTGTCTCCCAGAGCCATCTTGGTTGGTGCTCGTGAAAAAACGCACTTGCCATAGATTCGTCCCTGAGATGCTATCGCTGTTTGCAGTCGGAAAGAGGCCAACATCCAGGCTTAATGGATTTGATGAGATACCCTCTCGGAGGGTACCCCCCTGTGTGATAAGTTCAACAGCAGCTATGATGACACCTATAGTAGGTCGAAAAGGGTCAAGCTATTGTTAAATATTTTTTCTCTTAAATCTTGTCAAAAATCCTAATAGAATTTTGTGTCGAAGTTTTAAAAGTATGAAAAATTGGTGATGAATTAAGTTTTTAATGTATATAAAAGTGGTGATGAATAAAGTTTTAAAGCATGTGAAATTGGAGATAAATTAAGCTTTTGAAGTATGTCAAATTGGTAATGAATGAGGTTTTTAAGGTATGTCAAATTGGCACTGAATGAAGTTTTTAAAGTATGTAAAATTGTTAATGGATTAAGTTTTTAAAAGCATGTCAAATTGGTTATAAATAAAGTTTTTGAAGTGTGTAAAATTGGTGGTGAATTAATTTCTTTACAGTATGTCAAATTGATAATGAATGAAGTTTTAAAGTATGTCAAATTGGTAATAAATTAAGTGTTTTAAAGGATGTGAAATTGGTTATGCATTAAGTTTTTGAAGTATGTCAAATTGGCTATGAATTAAGTTTTTAAAGTATGTCAAATTGGTGATGAATAAAGTTTTTGTGAAAGTATGTCAAATTGGTGATGAATGATGTTTTTAAAGTATGTCAAATTGGTGATAAATCAAATTGTTACAATATGTCAAATTGGTGATGAATTAAGATTTTATAGTTTGTCAAATTGGTGATGAATAAAGTTTTTAAAGTATGTAAGAATTGGTGATCAATGAAGTTTTAAAATTATGTCAAATTGGTGATGAATGAAGTTTTTAAAGTATGTCAAATTGGTGATAAACTAAGTTGCTAATGTATATCAAATTGAAAATAAATTAAGTTATTTAAGTATGTAAAATTGGTAAAGAATTAAGTTGCTAAAGTATGTCAAATTGGTGATGAATTAAATTATTAAAGTATGTGAAATTGGTGATGAATGACGTTTTAAAATTGGTTATGCATTAAGTTTTTAAAATATGTCAAATTGGTGATGAATTCAGTTTTTAAAGTATGTCAAATTGGTGATGAATTTGGTTTTTAAAGTTTTAAATTGTATTAATTAAATTTTTAATGTATGTCAAATTGGTGATGAATTAACTTTTTTAAGTATGTCAAATTATGAATGATAAAGTATAAAATTGTTTTCAGTTTTAAAGTATGTCAAATTGGTGATGAAATAAGAGTAAAGCAGTACAACATTTCACAGCAATTCTTTCAATTTGGTTCTACAAATTCACCCATTATTGAATTTTAAAATTCCTTTTCCGATAAATATTTATTTGGAGTGAAACAAAAGTTTAAAATATTTTTCTCCGATATAGTAACTTTCCTTAAAACTCTTAAAACACAATGGATCTTAATAACAAAATGTAGAACTTTTTCACAATTAAATAATTTATGAATAAAGGGGATTCAATTTCTATCAATAAATCACACTGACTCTCTTAGTTAACATGATATACTTACACATCAGTGGCACAACAATAGGGTGGGCAGAGTTGGCAAACCACAAGTGCCTGGAGCAAAACAATTGCAATATGATTTACCATAGTTTACAGTGACGGTCATACCCAAGTATGACCATATCATACAGAGGTAGGAGGATGCCACCCTACTATGTTTGTTTGCTAAAGGGGCTCCCAAGTAACAACTTCTCCACAAGCCCCAAAGGAAGAGTTGCACCAACATTACACATTCATGCACAGAAGAGTGGAAATTGCTTGATTTTATTGCAACTGACGTAAAAAGCTAAATGCTCTGGCCTGATAGAAAGATATAATAAATCTAAAAACTCAACTATAATTTTAGCACTCTGTATAGTACATACCTTTGCCTCCTAGATAATTCCAACATGCCTCAAATTTGGTAATGTTTACCCTCATCCCCAATACAATCTATCTCAAAAATCCTGGAACCACTAAGTTTTATCCCCAAATCTCTTCCTCACTAAATCAGTATTTGCCATTTGCATTATAAACACTTCAGGTTTGTCTTCCTTCATTGTTTTCAGTTTCATTCAGGCTAAGAATTCATTGTTTAACTTATTTATCTCCATTGTTTTCCATTCTATTCAGGCTAAGCATTCATTTTTCTAGTTCTTTTCAGGCAAGTTTCACATTCCATCCATGCCAAAACCAATTGTTTTGTTTTTCTTTGATACCTAAGCACTAGATTTCATTTTCTTTCAAGTCCAGAGAATGGATCGTTTGGAAATTCTTTCAGAGCATGCATTCATTGCTCAGCACATTACATTGGAAAGTTTGGGCTAGAAGTCTTGACAGATCTCATCCAAAAACATCCCCACCCCTCCATTTGTGCCCTTCTCCTGTATAATGTCTCAAATTTTAATCACTTCTTCCTTAAGCAGCAAACACAACACACACACACACACACACAGGTCTTGAGATATCTTGATGGCAAACAAACAGACAAACAAACACAGGCATCAAACATAATCTCTGTCCAACTTCGTTGGCCGAGGTTATTACTGGCAGAGACAAAAAGAACTTATCGATGAAAATATTCTACCACTCATGATTTCAGAAAATGTGATGCTGCATTGCAACTTACCGACATCTTCAATTTCACAGAGATCTCCTTCCCATCCAAGCAGACATTCACAAACAAATGAGAATTGGTTATTGATACAGGTGCCGCCATTTTGGCACGTAACACCGATGCAGGCATCTTTCGCTACACAAGGAAAGAAAGACAAAGAGCAAAGATAAGAGGAATATAGTTCAAATTAAATCCAAACTTGTGCCTTATCCCTAATTTCTTTGGGATAAGCACATGTGTGTGCTAACCCCTTACCCCCCCCCCCTTTTTTTCCCCTTTCTCCTCCCTTTCCTTTCTGAAGAGGACAACAGTCCATAGCAGAACTTAACTTTGGTACTCAGCTGGTTTGTTTGTTTGTTTGACTCATTTACAGCAAATGACTGAGAGGTCATCATTTTAAGCAAACAGGGGAGAATAGAGAAATCAAGAACAAAAGCCAGAAAGCTGTGATCGAGAGAGGAGGTGCATGGGTAAAACAAAAACAAAGTAGAGAGGGGTGGAAGAGGAGAATTAAATATGCCTGGAGGATTTTTTGGAAGATTTCACTCTGGGAAGGTTGTACAGGACACAGAGGGGTTGGGGAACCAATAAGAAGGTGGGACAACTCTTGTTTGATCGATTGTGGGCTGGATAACATGGAGCTTGTTATCAATTTGGAAGTTCCATAAGGTTTGCCAGCGGTCATGAACAAGAGAAGCGATAAGCGGTTTGATGTCAGAGAGGGTCAAACCGGCAGTAGCCTTCATTGCCAGGGATGCCAACATGGCTGGGTATCCAGAAGAAAAGAACACTTTTCCTGCAGAGGGTGGGAGAAAAGAGTTTCTCCTTATCCCACCACTGAACAGCCTAGTCAACTCTTGTTGAGGCGGGAGTCAAACCTTACCTCTTTGAAAAGATGGATGAGTGGTCATGACTCTACTGAGGGTGACTAGTATGAAGCAAACAGAGTAGTGTCTGATACAACTCTTGTGGCGGGAGTCAATCCCGGTACCTTTCACATACGAGCATGACTCCTTAACCACTGAGCCACTACACCCCCTTCAAAAAAAAATGGTAAGTTTTTGATCAGGGAAAATTGATGGTGTTTCTTTCAATTCATTCAAAAATTATCATCTAGATCAGGTTTTTCATAATTTTTCCAGAATTATAAGTGAAGGAAGCTCTGGGAAGGATGTACAGGGAGCAGTAAATGAGGACATGATAGACAGTGAGGGGGAAATGACAGTTACTATAGAGGAGTGAGGAGCAATAAGGAGATGGGAGTGTGTGAGGTTTACGAGAGAGATTGTGAATAGTAGATTTTGCCGGAATGGTGGGCTGGATGTTGTGGAGTTTGTTATTTGTTGGGAGTCCCATGTAGTTTGCCAGCAGTGATAAACAAGGGAAGCTATAGGTGGTTTGATGTCAGGATGGGTTTTGGGGAAGGGGGTAGGTTGAAAGCAAGCTTAGCGGCTGAATCGGCTTCATCATTACTAGAGATGTAAAACAAGATCTATACTCACGAATTTCACATGTAGGTCCGTCCCATCCAAACAAGCACTGACATGTGAAACCAGGAACGTGTCCACACACAGAGCTCCATTCTGACAATTGCTCTCCTTGCATGATCTAACATCTACACAAAGAAAGAGGAAAATGGCAAGTCAAGGTCTTTTACATTTCAGTTTTTACATCTTTATCTTGCCACCAACTCTTTATCTTTATAAAATCAATCTGCATGATAGTGGCCTTTGCACCTTTTGTTATAATTATGTTGAGACTTTAGAGCATCTTTTTGACCTCCGCCAACAAAGTTGGACAGAGGTTACGTTTTCGCCTATCTACCTATAGTCAGTATTAGACATGATTAAATCTCCGAACTGATGTACTTACACAAGTATTTTATTCCCCTCCCCCTCCATTTCGCCATTTTTTTCACAATTGTTTTGACATAAATGTCAATTTCTTACTACCTCCACCGACGAAGTTTTATGGAGGTTATGTTTTCACCTCTGTGAATTTGTTTGTTTGCTTGTTTGTCTGTCATCAAGATATCTTAAGAACTGATAATTGGATTTGGATTGAATTTGGTGTGGTTTTTATACTGCTTACAGAAGAAGTGATTAAAATTGGAGACTTATTGGAACAGAGGAAGGGTGAAAATGGGGGTGGGGACATGTTTTTGCCCTGTTTGTCTGTCAGCAAGATATCTCCAGAACTGATGATCTGATTTGGATTTAATTTAGTCTGTGGATTTGTTACTGCTTAAGGAAGAAGTGATTTAAATTTGAGACATATTGGAACAGGGAAACAGTGAAAATGGGGGTGGGGACATGTATTTTGCTCTGTCTGTTTGTCTGTCATGTCATCAAGATATCTCAAGAACTGATGATTGGATTTGGATTAAATTTGGTGTGTGGTTTTGTTACTGCTTAAGGAAGAAGTGATTACAATTTAAGACATTAATTACACTTCAGATTAAATGTCATATAAAAATTAAAAACATGATTACCAATACAGCTGAAGCCAAAACAGGATACCAGACTTTGGTCTGATGGAACTCCCTCCAGAAGGAACTCTGGGTCTGATGCACCATTACGTTGCAGTCGGGCACAGATGAAGCGGGCATCGGTACATGCAACTCCATCCAGATTCAGATTCACTTGCAGACTTTGAAGAGATAAAGGCACACCGGGAACCAATTTCATGCTTGCAGTAGCATTATCCAGGGTTGCGAACTCTGTGACGACATTGGGGCCATCTCCATTGATATTTCTACTTGTAAATACTTCCACCTATTTCATGATTGAAAAATGATAAAAGGTATTATTGAAGGTGTATGGACGTCTAAAGGTGCAATGGCTCAGTGATAAAGGAAACATACTCGTATGCAAAGGGTAGCGGGTTCAATTCCTGCCGTGAGCATGGCATTGTCTCATTGAGCAAGGCACTTTACTCTACTTGCTTCAGTCCACTCAGCTGTTAAATGAATACCAGCACTGCTGGGGAGTTAACCTGCAATGGACTGGCATCCTGTCTAGGGGAAGTCATGTACTTTCATCCACTTGCGCCATGGAAACTGGAGATAAGCACCGGCCCTATGAATCTAATGGCTCGGATAGATTTAAGTGGATTTAAGTATGGACGTTTAGAGGAGACATTAGCTCAATTGCTATTAGGGATGTGACTTTTTACCGATTATCGTGTACATGATCAAAAAGAGTGTTAACCGTTTACAAAATTAATGCATCGTTTACACGGAAAAATCACTCAGAAAGTGCCCTTTTCAAATTTCTCAACAATAGTTCCCAAACGTTTGTTAGTTTGTTTGATGAGAGTTTAACGGCACCACAACAGCAAGTGTCAAATTGTGCCCAAGAGGTTAGATCATTCCTGAGGTAGGAAGGAGAGTAAACAGAGGGAGATTGAGAGAAACAGGAGAACTAAAAGCCAGAAAGCTGGGATCGAGAGAGGAGGTGTATGGGTGGAAAAATAATGTAGAGAGAGAGGGGGTGGGGAAGGAGGACTATATATGGTTGTAGAGGGAAGCATGATGAAGAAAGGAGATGATTTTATCCAGAGGGTTTTTTTGGAAGAGCTCGGCTACTGAGTTGTGGGCAGCGAGGGAAGCTCTGGGAAGGTTGTAAGGGGGCAAGCAAGGAGAATATGATGGACTGTAACAAAATAAACACACAAGAGATTTCAGCATGCTTCGCTGCAGCCATTTCAACAGATTTTTAATTTTCTCTATGCTGGTGGCATGCATTTAAAATTTGCTTGACTGAGCAAGGAGTGAGTGTCTGAAACATTAAAATGCTTGTAAAACGTGGCAAAATTATTTGCTGATATTTTTTCAGCATGCACTGTTTAAAGCGCATTTGACCCATGGAAAACTATTTTTGACAACTTTTTTCCAGGTACATGTGAAGACTTAATATAGGCCCTTACTCAAGTTTTGTGACATTTGTGACTTACTTTTTGGGCTGGCCATCATCGCGATGGTTTTGTGGTGCTTATTGTAGGGCTAAAAGTAGTTCCGCAAAAAAAGTCTGGAATTTTCGGTGTGTGATCGTGTACACGATAAACGATTGTAAAATGGATCGTTAATCGTTTACTGAATTAACGAAAATGCACATTCCTAATTGCTTTAAATCCTATTATACCTGTTTACAGCTTTTAAATCTCAAGCATTAATTTCCACATCTTATGCAAATTTTGTGAAATATTACAGGTGAAGTATTAAGGGCAAACTTTCTTTTGTAAATCCTTAGTTTTTTAAACGTCTGTCATAATTTTTTGAAGTGGTCTAGCAAATTCTGACCAAAATGTTTCGGAGTCTTTGCATAAAATTCTAGCGGGAATAGAATTTCCCATCATTTATAGTGACTGAGATTTAGGAAAGAAATCAAAAGAATTACAATAAAAATTTGAGCTGTCTGCCCTGCTGTAATACATCACAAATTTTGCATAAATTAAAAAAACTGATCAAATTTTGATCAACTCTAACTCCAAAACTAAAAGTGCTGTAATGTGGTTGCATTACTCACATTAGATTCAAATTAGCCCTTATAAATAGTTAATGACTTAGAATAACCTTTTGTCCCCCTGACGCATCCTATTTAAACCATCCAGCCTGGTACTTAAAACATTTTTGGTATTGGTGTGCAACATGCATGACCACAAAGAGTAATTAGAACTAGACAGTATTCTACCTGTCTGGGCCTGGTGTGGGTTTGGACATGATAATAGTACTAATTTGTCCATTAATCATCTTAATCACTGTATTATTATACTGTGCTTTGATGATAAATAAATGTATACAACTAGCTGTAAATAGAGCAGACTTGGATTGAGATTCAGAGAGGAGGAAGTCTCAGATCAGTCAATCATGTAGCTCAAAATATATTTTACTTAATCCCAATATTGCTGTGTTATAGTATTTTCTGTATTTGTTAATTTAATGTGTTTCGAGACCGCCACAAAGACTTGGCGACGCTACAGTGCTTTTTACAAAATCCCAAAACTGATCTGCTCAGATTTAAAACACTTTTAATCAATATAGATATTGCTATATGTCCATAGACAAAGGGATTTTCAATTCAAAGATTGCTGATACTACAAGTAGATTCACCTTCCCAACCTCTACTTTCACAACTTTCAATCATTTGACAGAAATGGATTATAAAATCAAATCCACTTTTTATTTTCCTTTCTACTAGAGCTTACCTGCCAAAGCCTGGTTCCACTGACCCCAGTTCCATCAAAGAGAGACCTCACAGTTAAGTCAAAAGTCAAAGGATTTGAAACATTGTTTCCAAGTAGTTCCGTGGCGGATACTGGTTGAAATATGACACCCACCACTTCAACAGCTGAGGAATGGACGAATGAAATATTAATCATTTGAAACATTGTTTCCAAGCAGTTCCGTGGCGGATACTTGTTGAAATGTGACGCCTACTACTTCAACAGCTGAGAAATGGACGAATGAAATATTAATCATGCTATAATGCTGGCTATTATCCAAAAAACACACCCCTAAACATTAAAGCAGATTAACTTTACAAAAAAGGTTTAAATTACAATTTATGTGATTAAAATTTGCCTTAAAGTCACTACTATATCATCTCCCATACATCTTGTACATTGGTAATATTTTGCTTATGCCAAATACTACCCAGATTAGCTAAACTGGGATTATTTTTATTTCAAGAAAAAAAATCAATACAAATTACTTACGTCCACATTGCAATTGTTCACAGGTAACAAGGACACTTCCGTCGGGGAATCCTTCAAATTTGAAATCAGGAATTGCATTTATGCCTTTCTGTACCTCCACGCAAATGTAAGCTACATCATCGCATGTCGTTGCATTTAAATCAAGGAGTGCCCTCAGGTTTGACAACTGCAAATTGCTCCCAGCCTCAATCCCTCTGTTACCATCATTTTCACCAAGAATGACCGTCGATAATGACACCCTTGGACCACTGCCATCGGCATTCTGGCTACCAAAAGATGAAAACTGCCATAAACCAACACCTTGCACACTGCCGCCAAGTGGGTTGCTAGTCAAACCCACGTCAAAAGTAAAATTATAGCTTTGGCCTGTTCCAATGATGTACGATGGATTTAAATCCTGGATTGTGGTTTCAACTATTTCTACACCTGTAAGAGAAAGAAAGAAGGGATCATGCGGTAATTGAATATCACTGGACTGTATACATAATTTTGAAAAAGCTTTCGATTTTGTTCCTAGGGATGGCTTGTGGATTATAATGAAGAAGTATGGTATACCAGAGAAGCTCATCAATATTTTCAAGACCACAGATTTGAATGTGCAGTACTTGAACAAGGGGAGAAAAAAAAAATTGTTCAAAATAAAAATTGGAGGTAAACAAAGTTGCAACATGTCCGGATTCCTGTCAACAAATGGTAGAGAAAGAGGTAACCAAAGCTGGTTGGATTTCATGGGAAACAGACAGAGCAGTGGCATCTGACAGGGACGGATTGAGGTATTGTGTGGAGGCGTCATGCGCCACCTGGTGCGAAGCCAATATGTGAGGCGAGGTGAGACTGTATATGTCTCATTTAACATCAACAAAAGGCATTAGTAGTCAAGGCAAGGTAAAGGTTTGTGGATGTGTAGTGGCAACATCATTAAATAACTTGCTTTAAAAGTCATGAAAGCAATGAATCTACAGTACTATACAACTAATATGAGGTTCTGCTAGGTACTTAATGTCTCACTGTACACATCAGGGATTAATAAATCAATAAGAAATCAAGGATATATAATTTGTGATTGTTCTAAAAGTAAATAAGGTTTCCGATCTAATTGTTTTGTAACATTTAATGCAAATTTTGCTAAAAACTAAGTTGTCCATCAGGATAGGTCAAGTACATATCAAGGTTGCCCAGATAAGAATGGTCTCTGGTTGTCCCGGGCAACCAGACATATAATCATGTAACCCTGAAACACATTCCTCTGCAATAACCTGTACTGCACTTTATACTCACCTCGACAGCTAATTGGGGCACATCCAGTCAATGATGCAGCTGTAGGATAACCTTGAATCTTAAACACAAGGGAGGAATTCTCAGATCTGCCGATAGCAGCACAAAAATATTGAAATTCCGAACACAGCACTCCTTCAGTACGAAGACTGGTCTGTATTCTAAATAAAGTGTTGATGTTTGGACCTGATATTGTAATCCATGGTGTGCTACTCTGGATTTGTGTTAATCTCGGATTTACCACTGCAACTTGGTTTCCTGTTCCATCAGCCGTACTGCTCAGGAAAGTGGTGACATTCCAGAGATTGGTACCGAAGACAGTGAAGGTGGTGGTAAAGTTTGGTGGAGATAGCAGAAGATTGAATGTTATGTTTGAGGTTGATGAACCTTCAAGAAGAACCTCATTATCCAACAATAGCGGTGTGGTCTGAGAGATTATGACAATTCCTGTGTAATGAAAAAGTTTGAATTTCAGTTATGCCGTAATAATGTCCATTTGAAGTTAATAGTATACCGAGTTGGAATTAATCCAAAAATTTCCCACCGTTCTGAATAATGGTATCAAAAATCTTCCCATAAAAAATCATGACAGAAGAAATGTTAATGTAGCAAACACATCTTTATGCTGCCCTCTTTTGCAATTTAATGTGCTAATCATTGCACAATTACATGGGGATGTTTTAAGAGCACATATATCCCACATTTAATGTAGTGAAAATGCCTCGCTATGCATTTCTATGTGTAAAAAACTGCACCGCTTTTTCGGAGCTGACACCATTTACTTCTATGCAAAATTTTATACTTCTTAAAATTCAAGACACAATGTTCACAAGATAGCAACTCAGTTAGTCTGAAAAAATAGTTACTTATTCATTACAGATTACAAAGCCAAATTCCTGAGGAAATAGTCTTTTTCCAAACTTTGAGGCGTTGATATTTGGTTGTTCACGGCTTCAAAAATGGAACGTTGGTTAGGTACCTCAGTGCGTATTTCAAACATGCTCGAACGAAATCTGTATGTTCTGTCGCGTGAGCCTATATGCTTAAACGCATGAGTATTCTGGAGTAAAGTCACGAGTAAATGACCAAAGAAGGACGCAGGCCATCACGTCATATGCTTGCGTTTTGATGTGTTGTTGGGTTAAAATCCATTTGCATGACGCACATCATTAATGGTTCATTTTCTGTTTTTTAGAGGGAAAATTTCATGACTTTACGGAAGCTTTTCGATATTCTATTCTTTGCAGAACACTAGTAGACAAGTTCCACTACTGTTTTATCGATTTTTTAGATTAGATAAATACAGTTTAGATATCGAACACAATTTTGCGAGCAGATCTGGATACAAAATTTTGTGGACACGTGTTGAAGGCTGTTGTATATTAGATTACTTGATTCCCAAATTGAAATAAAATTCAGAACAAGTGTAATAGGGATTACACTTAAATAACCGATGTATAAGTTTCTTAATGTTAATGCAGTTACAACCAACTTGTGAATGCGCAAGGAAAATGACGATGAGTTGTAAACATATAATAGACCATGTGCTATTTTAAGAAAAATTACTCATGCCCATGAGTGAATTAGAAACTGTGATGAGTAAGATTCAGGTGATGCTGAATGCACTGTACCTGAACTCTGATGAACTATAACTGAACTTAAGTTGAGACTTATCTGAATATATTACAAAGGCCATTGAATTTTCCTTATTGTATGATACATGCTTTTTCAATGTGCATGCTTTCATGCCCTAGTCCAGGGGATTAGATCACTATGTGATATAAGGCATGAAGATTCTTGCTAAATATATTGTTGCTTACTTAAGAAATCTAAACATAATAAAAAAAAGATAACAAAACATTTTTCCCCGCGAATTGCCATTTTCTCGCGGTTATAACTGCCGGATACGTTGATTTTCTCCAGGTCTGACCATAAAGATATACTGTCATATGACTCTGCATTGCCTTTCAAATTTTGTCACAGAAAGAAAATAAACCACCAACTTAACAAGCTTAAATAATTGTTGGTAAGCATGCTCGCCTCATTAGTCAGTTGTCACTTATCCCTGGATGAACTGAAACCCCACTCTTCATCACACAATACACACTATATACTCTACTTGATCAGCAATTTCACTTCATGCACACACACTGATCACACACAATGAGCAGTTTAGTTTTCCACAGATAGTGATATATGATGTGTGGTTTAAGTATAAAAAGAATTAAAAGAAAATTACAACCCGAAGTCATTTTTAAATCAATATTTAAATGACTTCGGGTTGCTAGAGGCTAGATTTTAAGCCCAAACCCTTGTAATGACAAATGCACAAAGTTGTTGATATTTCCTAACAAATTTGGCTGTCTGGAGTAGTATGGATGAAAAATCTGGAAGTTCTTCCCACAAAAATAAAATATTGAAGAGTTTTCTTCCCTGTGTTGTTTGTGAAGCTTGTTAGCCTTGTGCCAGTAGAAAAAGCCCTTACAAAGGAGAGATCATATCTTAAATTGAGGGTTATACAGTCCTGAAAATGTGTGGTTTACAGGAAATTTGAGACATTTGTGACCAGAGTTCCAATAGTTCCCCAAGCAAGGTTTGAGAGTTCACACCTTAGTCTGGGGTTTACTTATTTTGTCATGTTGTTTGTATGGGGTACCGTGATTCACCTGACAAGAGTAATAAAGAAAGAGACACTTTCTACCCCTGATTCCCTTCCCCACAATGCACCTTTCTATTAAATCATCAACTCACATCTTTGATTATACTACAAAACCTAAATTCGTACCACATTACGAATAAATCTCGCAATAAATATTCTGTCTTCTTACCCGCAGAATCGTGGATTTCTGCGGGTGCTATTTAAGACTCCAACCCTACGCAAGTAACTAATACCACCATGCCTATCATTTAATCTAAGCAATCAGGAATTAATTGATTTTGAAAGATGATTAAATCATGGGGTTGGTAGTATTGGCCTAGGTGTATCGTTTGCACACCAATAATGAAAGAAATGGACTGGAAATTTATAGCCTGAGTTATTCGTCATGGAAACTGATAACTGAAAACTTCAGCTAAAAGGATTAGCTCAGTGGTCACTGTCACGGTTACCCAAGCTTATATTAAAAGGGACTTACAACAAAAGAGACATTAAAAGACACAACGAAACAAAATGGTGAATAACTACTTTTGTGCAGTATTTTATTCAATTGAGGAGATAGTCAACGTGAAAGTTCTGTCTTATCTTTGTAGAAATGACTGTGTATGTACTTAGTCTACTATGTTAGGTTGGCAAGATCATCCTCACATTCTTAACAATTGTTAATGCGTCTAAAAAGGAAACATTTTTATGTCAAACAACTGAAAGCAGATTAGTTGTTACTTCACGTTGTCACTTTTCTAAAAGTCTTTACATATTTTATAGCATTTTTTCTGATATTTTGTAGCTTAAAAATACAACGTAGTAAATTAAGTAAAAAAAAAGTAAAACAAAATCTAGTACAGTAGCTATAACTTTAGCACCTAAAGAAATTTTGAGAAGAGAAAAAAGTGCAATCAGTAAAAATGTTACCTAATTTTCAAATACATTAACATTTGTGAAAAAAGTGAGGAGTCACAACCTTCTATGGTAGAATTTCACCACCAGTCATTTAATTCGTGTAGAAATCTACACGAATTAAATATAGATATAAAATTGAACATCTCCTTAACAGAATAAGACACTAAAAGAGTTTCTATTAAAGTCCTCTTTTACAAACAATGAATTTAACCGCTATAAGATTCCATTCTCCACAAAATTTGCAGACTACCCTCAAGTACTCTAAATGTGTATTTTAATTTGCACTGTAAACTTTAAATGTTTATGTTCAAATATGCTTTTAAGCTCATCTGATCTGACCCTGACAAAGGATATATACGTTTAAAATAAACTTTACTACTGAAAATGGTAAACAGTATGCAACATACTGTTCTTTACTTTTTCAAATCTTTACCTGTTTCACAAAATTGTCCATATCTGTCAACAGGACACTCACATTTGTACCCAGCATCTTGTGGAAGTTCTATACAAGTTGAATCTTCCTGACACTGGTTTCTCCAGCATCGATCACGATCTGAAAAATAAAATAGTTCGCTTTACCATTCGAGACAAGAGCAACATGACTTGTCCTTCTTCTTCAAAATTTGTTCCAGCAAATCATAACCTGAAACTTACTGTAGCAAATAGTGAGACCACTTTATCTAATTAAAATAACCACACAATAAGGACTCCATCCATTGCTAATATGATACTCAGCACCAACTTCCACAACTAAGGTTTCAGAATACAGAAAATAAAGAGGAAAAATCTGACCCAACCTGGTTATGTATCAGGTCGGGTCTGACTGTTTGAAACTTTAAGGAGCAGAACAACTAATGAAAATTGCATCTCACTGTTGCCCTAATCAAATTCTCCATAATTACGTGATACACACCAAGAAAGTAAGTAACACGTTTTGTTCAGTACATCAACAGACAGTGCTCTTAAATTCATCTCTTCAGAATGTCAGCAATTTTCTTGTATCATGGTACATGATCATCATGATGCCACACACAACTAGGTCTAGACCCATGCTACAGAGCTTAGTTGGCAATATGACATGAAAAGGCTTAATTGTACCAGACCCTGGGTTCAAGCCTGGGTTGGGTAGACATGCCAGTGTACCACAACTGGTTATCAAAGACCGTGGACATTGACTTGGTTGTCAATGTTATGTCTGTCCGTACGTCGTACCTGTGTTCTCGTCCAAGTCGTATCAAGCATTTCCTGATAGCATTGTTACTATTATAACCGAATACGCAGGTGACGACCCCGTCATTGTAATTGTGTGTTCACTAGTCGTCGTTGCATAAGTTTCATCAACAATAATGTATCTTTTTTTTCTGTGACTTTATCACTCTCTCATGGAGAAGGCCTACTTGTCCAAACAACCTTCTTTATCAAGCCTCTAGGTACATTTTTGCGAATGTATTTAGCAATACTGTACAATATGAGATCAATTATAACAAGGTGCCCATCGGCAGGGCAGCCATGTGCATAACAAATTGTGGTAAGCCTTATATTTAAGTTAGAGAAATTTGACTTCATCAGCTTAGTCGAATGAATGCATGTGTGACTGATGTGTTGAAGGTCCCTGGTTTGAGTCTTTATGAATTGAATTTCTGTTCTCAATGTGACCACACTTTGCAAGGGGAAGAGAATTCCCAAACGCATGGATTTTTTAAGCAGTGTTTTAAAAAAAAAAAATTATTAAGGAATGCAAACATAAGCTATATGTAACGTCAGGCCTAGCATACTTTAATAGGTTAATTCAAAATAAGCCTAGGCCTAGCCTAGGCCTAGGGTCCAGGGTGCATTCCATGCACCAATTTCTATTATGAAGATTTTTGGCATGGATTTGGTAGAACAAGCTTTTCTTGGCATCCTGGCATGAAAAAAGTCTTCACCTTAGTTGCCTAATTTCTTACCCAAACACTAATGAAAATTTGTTTTAAATAATATGCCAATGTTCAAATTCCAATGATTACTTTATTTCCATTTCAAAGGAAACAAACATAAAGTGTATACCTTACTCCAAATAACATAAATTCAATGTGGCAGAGATTATCCCATTGGATGGTATTATTTTTGATAGTTACTCCAACTGGCTAAAAGTTAACTTGATCTTGGCGTTACGAAAGCTAATGCTTGGCGTATGTTTGGCATAAGTTATACATGGAATGTACCCTGGCCTAGTCTAGACCCCATAGCATAAGTATATTATGAATAGGGAATAATGCTAAATATATTCCACAGACACGACCGCCGTGCGAATAGGCGGTTTCAAAGTCGAAAGTAGACCATTTATTGTGGAACCGCTTTATAACTAATGTATCTATAAAGAAATCTGGAATTATATGTGTGTTGCTGTCTACGGCTGAATAAGCCATCGTTTTTGGCAAAACATTCATAAATCTAATTTACTCTTAACAGCCCGTGATGATCTGCAAGGAGCTTATTCTTCGGCATAGACAGAAGATAGAACTCAATTTCACTGGCACACGAAATCAGTCAGTGGTCACCTGCGCTGCGCTGCCAGTCAGTCAGCCAGTGCATAGCTAGGGCAGCGCTTAGAATCATGGAAAAATGGAAAGAGTGCGCATGTCGCAAACAAGTCTTTCTTTAATACTTCTGTTCCTCAAAATTAGTTTGAAAACAAAAACAGTGATCATTTAAGAAACCTAATTTTAACTTTATTTCTAATCTTACTTTATAATGACTTTTGTTTTCCAGTAAATTGTACTTTTTGTTGTATTTGAATAAAACAAAGTGAATATGATAAAAAAAAAGTGACCAAGGTAGACAAGTTTGCGGCATTCGCATTTTCCCCATTTTTCCGAAAAGCGACCAAATTGCGTACAGGCCTAGCTAGCTGCGCCAAACACCTGAACGATCATGCGCATTTGTGTTAGCTATTCACTTGTTGCTTGCTGATTGGTTCAAAGTTTCAGAAGAAAAAGGTAACAAATCATGGGGTTGTCAAACACGGGGAGACGTTAGAACCACCTGTCAGGCTGACAACTCCGCCCAAGTTTTATTAGGGATGGGGGGGGGGGAAGCTGAGGGGAAACTGAAATGTTCATAGAGCATCCGTTACCCCAATATACAGTAAGCGTTGGAGCATGCGCAGATGTGATGGAATTTTTGTTGAACTCCCTTCGTTACGCGTAAAGACGTGGGAAGGGTCACCAAATTATACTCGTAAATTGATATATATCAAACATTGCTGCTAGTCGGGAAAGATCCGCTTCGTTTTTAGAAAGTTTTCTTCATTTTTTGATTTTTTTTTCCTTCTAGGTTTTTCTGCAATGTCCTTCATTTTCTGCAAATTTTCGTGAAATAACTTTAATTGTTCGCGTAGTTTCCTTCATTTTGGGAAAATATTCTTCAATCTTCAGGAAAAGTGAATTTTCGCGAAATGTTGCAATTTTACCAACATTTGGGAGGAAGATTGCAACCAGGAAGGCGAAAATCCTCTTAGCGTGAAGTATCTCCCGTCCCCACTTCCTACGCCTCTGGAGACTTTCTGCCAGGACAATCATAGATTTTTGTCGGGTTGAAATGACAACACCACCTCTCTCCATTTGTCGAACCTTAGTAACGCCATTGTAAATTAAGATTGGTTATCATTAAATTTGCATGTCTGTATATTAGTGAATATATTTTGTCTCATCTTGCACCCAAAATTCAGTTTGGTACTCCACTAATATGCACAGTATATATGCCACGGCGCCATGTCACTGATTTTACCATCAGACAGTCAGATTCTCAGTAAAAATTGGTGGTGCTCAGGCCGTAAGTCTCATCCAGAAAGTGGGAGGGGATATGACATCTTATCCAAAAAGTGTGGGGGCAAGAGGCAAATGTTCTCCAAAATGTACTGAATTTTTAACATTCTACTGAAAAGTGGGGGGCATGCCATGTCCCCCGCTCCTTCGGAATTATGGCTCTGTTCGAACTCGCATTGGTATATATACTCCTATAAATACTTTATCCGGTTATCATCTTATATTAACTTTATCGGATTCAAAAGGAAGAATGACAGTGCTAAACTTACCAACAGAATATGAAATGTTAAAACCCGGTGCAATTATATTGAAATCAGACTCCCAAAGAAGAGACAGCTGATTGGTCGGAAATGTGTACTCTTCGCCGGTGTGGGTGCCGTTCAGATCAAAATCGTCAGCAAATGAAAAATTGTTGGCCCGACTCTAACATGTAATCTATCTTTGAATTCCTCCGATTCAAAAAAATTGAGAAATAGTGTAATAGACACAGCATCCGACACTTTTATTTGGTAATTGCATAACTCCGTTGTGTTGTATTCTTCCGGCCAATTGGGTGACGTGAAGAAACCCGAAGGATTTTCGTGTAGTTTTCTATCACATGGTACCGACGATGAGAGACTATCTTTAGAAAAAGGGACAAAAGGGAAATTTTACATTTAGCATAGCAAGGTTTAACGTCCCAAAAGCATCCAGTGTTGGACATTATATCAAGACGGCCACGGCCTTTGATAACCAGTTCTGAACTCACTGGTTGCAGACCTACCGGGATACGAACCCGGGACGTGCGGGTGAAAAGACAAACCACTAACCCACACCACGGAGGTCTGTTACCAAGTTTCTCTAAAGTACGTGATATCACTGATACTGCCCTTAAGGAAAAACAAGTTTAGTCCGTATATAGTTCATACTTCTTGTGCTAATAACAGAGACACAGGGGTGAGGGGAATGAGGGAAGGGTAACGGTATAGGGGGAACAGAGGCAAGGGCACGGGGAGAAATCATAGCCCTGGCAGATTCTCGGGAAAGATTATGATGGCCTTTTTGTCAGTCTCAGAGTTGTCACCCTCCGTTTATCCGTATATGACACTTATAACAGTATAAACGACTGTTTTTAATCTGTTTAACGTGTAGACGGTTTATGAAGGCATGAAATTAAGAAAAAATACTTTTGACCCCAAACTATCATTTGGACCACTTTATATGTATCTGTATATTGTGAAAATATGATTCACGAAAGAAAATATCATGACAGAATAATTTAAAGTCCATTCAGTCTCGAGTTACAAACAGCTGATCTGAAATAATTGTTGCTTTTTAAGTATAACTAGTACTTAAATCACAAAGTTGAACATTCGAAGAAAAAGTATGTGTCTTCATCGTTTTATTTACCAATTTTTCTTAACATTAAACGGATATTTACAACACGTTAATTGCATCGTAAGGTGTTATACACGCTAAACATCGGCAACAGCCGCAACACTAAACTGCATTTTTGTAAATCGAAAATCTTATATATTTGGGACAAAAACCATTCTATTTTAGAAATTATTTTTTCTGTTTTGTACCAATTTTTTTTCGGACAGCCTTGTAACTGAACAAATATTTGTGTATTCTTTTTCTTCTCACTCTATATTCTGGGCTGACTTATTAACCACTGGAGCCGAGTATATGGCCTGCAGACTGACTCTTTGGGAAATATTTGGGCGAGGCCCATAATGTCTAATTGACTACTTGAAAAACCACAAATTTGCTCCTTGGCTGTTTTAGATGGATATGGGCCTAATCCTCGAGTCTACAGATTCCAGATCCTATATTTAGACCCTAGATTTTACTGATCTAGGGGCATATAAATATAAAGCAATAATGCATTGTGCTTTTATTTTATGATTTACGTAAAGACTATAAACTACATAGTTGTTTATGATACAGAGTAGTTTGAGTTTATGAGGCCGGACGTACCTTGACACCCCCCCCCCTTCCTTCCTAAATCTATTGGTCTCATATGCGACTCTGTAATTATTCCATGTCTTTTCCAACATAACTTAAAGCTCATATCATTTTTTTTTGAGTGGAAAAAGTTTGCTTGTTTACAAATCAGTATTGGAACTTTTTAATACATCGTTTAGACTTACCTAAGTTTGGCGTGTGGCAGTTTTGACCCTGCCAAAAGCCAACACAGTAACAGACATAAAAGGGTTCAAGCAGGGCCTCGCTGCATACCCCCGAATTTTGACAAGGATTTGGCGAACACTCTGAAAATAAAGTTAAAAGTTTGAGTCATTTTAAGCTTGAAAATGCACATAGGCAGATAGGTGGTTTACCATCTAACCATGTGTATAACAAATAAAACCTGCGCACCCGGACATGAAGGGTCTGTGTCCCTTGCGTATAATTACAAGGGAGAAAACCAAGAGAGATTAAAGACCAAAGGCGTACGGTCGGGATAGGGGTTGGAGAGGGCGTAGTGGAACCTTTTCATAATTTACCCAAAATATATTTTCTTATTCTTGCTGGTTAAGTTTTGCCCGATTTTCAGTGGTCGGGAAATTGGAGAAAACACGGAAAATTATGCATAGGACTCTTTCCTATCTCGATCGAGTGGCGGCGTCAGGAAAATTTTCCAGGGGGTAAGGGAGCAGAGGCATATGAAGCGTGGGTAGGGAGAACTTCTCACTGAGAGGATTTCACCTTCTCGGTTGCATGCCTTCTTGCCGGTTATCATTTCCCGAAAAATGAAGAAAATTTTCTGAAAATGAGGAAAATTGCCAGAAAATTGGAGGGGATTTCCCGATTAGCTGCAAGTTTTGGACGAAAACTTATTTTACCAGCGCAATTTTTCCACTTGTCACCGAGATTTTTTTTTTTGTCCCTGAGAGGTGGCCCTTTGTATACGGTACTGCAATAAAGGGGGACAAAGGAAGCAGATGGAGAAAAATCCAATTATATAAACCTATAAACGGTTGAAGTTTTGCCCATGCATTTTTTTTATATGGGAGAAACGAACTCGTTGGGAGAAAATGCCCATATCCCACCCTGCCAAATTTTCTCACGGATGCATATTCTTATAATAAACATCATACCATTTCCTTCTTGACTGCCACAAACACAGAACAGACCAAATAGGTAAGAAACTAGCAAAGCGCACGTCTTGACATTGTAGCTGTTGTTCCAAATTGGTAAACTCCCAGCACTTCGCAGTGGTCGATCTATAGTGAGAAGAGCACAGTAATTATAAATCAAATTGTTCATGTATTTTCTTATGTTTTTCATTTTGTGATGATAAAAACTGAAAGACGAAAACCGAGCTTTAAAAGGTTAGCAAAAGATGGAAATCTTAAAATGTCTTTTTTTTACCATAGATATCACTTTCCTGGTCTGCTGGTATGAAAATCGCGTATATCACTGTACACATGTTGCTTTCAGGAGCGGCGGACCCATGGGTTCCATGAAGCTAAAAAAAGCGCCTATAGATTTGAGAGACAAAAATTGACGTCTCAGATATTGAAAAAAATGTCTTGTTTTTAAAGAATATGATGTGAATGAATTTAAAGCTGGCTTAGAAAGTAAAGGAAATGGCACCTTTGAAAGAAAATGAGCTACATTCCCGCTTTCTCTTTTATTTTTACCCCGAAAACATAATCGGGATCCTCTTATTAGGATTTTTGTCATCCGAATAAATCTATTGATTCTACTTTCATTTATTTCCGTTCGTTTTGTTAGAATTCTTTCAAAATTAGTCCAACAAAACGCACCCCTCGCATTTTGTGCCCCTTCCTTATTCAAAGTTTCAACTTCATCAACCGTCACTATTAGCTGGTTTTATTTTTACTTGGTGAAAAATTAAATTAAATCTATAGCAATTCAACTGATTACATCATAAATTTGCATATTTATAAAAAAGGTCTCAAAACAGGGATGTATCAGCCTATTGAAAAGTCCAAAATACCACTATACACTGCCGTGCCGATGTGATGGGCACTATGACCATGAAAACAATATGCCTGTTGTGTTCTGCATTAAACTAGTATTCTCAAATAGACATTGTGATTGGTGGAACAGGGATTTGGTATTTAGGTACTAAACTCCTGGGTGGACAAACAGACGAAGCATATATATATATATATATATATACATATATATACATATATATATATACATATATATATATATATATATATATATATATATATATATATATATATATATATATATATATATATATATATATATATATATATATATATATATAAATATATATATATATATATATATATATATATATATATATATATATATATATATATATATATATATATATATATATATATATATATATATATATATATATATATATATATGTAAGTATATGTATATATATATATATATATATATATATATATATATATATATATATATATATATATATATATATACATGCATATATACATATATATATATATATATATATATATATATATATATATATATATGTATGCATGTATATATGTATGTATGTAATATATATATATATATATATGTATGTATATATATATATATATATATATATATATATATATATATATATATATATATATATATATATATATATATATATATATATATATATATATATATATATATATATATATATATATATATATATATATATATATATATATATATATATATATATATATATATATATATATATATATATACGACAGTGCCGTAGTACATTAACCTGCTAACCGTGACCGACAAAATTAATGACACAAAAGACTAGCGATTCACGTCTTATTCAATTCACGTCCTCACATAAATTTAAACCCCCTTCTCCCCTCTCCACTTTTTTTTACGTTGGCTGCGAGAAGAAGAAAAAATGAATGTTGACGAATGCAGCGGGTTTTTACTTTTGATGGGGGTTGTAGTTTGTGTTACGTCCCTGAAATTGGCCTATAATATATACAGATATATATATTCTGCAGGAAAATAGTATTCCCAAATGACCACTGTGATGGCTGGATGGAAGAGGTATATTTTGATATACTACCTCGATTTAACGTGCGCCACCATGAATTAAGTGGCGAACCTAAAATTCTTGGGGAAAACTATTGAACACATTATTTCTAGAGTCGAATTACTGATCATATGAATGCCAATGGTACCTATGATCTGTTTCAATTTGCTTATAGAGCTAATCACGGTAGAGACTGTTTTATACTTCGAGTAAGCCGCAATATACTTCCGGCAATGGACAATGATAGAATTGACATTGACTTGGTTGTCGATGTTATGTCTGTCTGTACGTCGTACCTATGTTCTCGTCCGGGTCGTATGAAGCGTTTCGTGATAGCATTGTTACTATCATAACCGATACGCAGGCGACAACCCCGTCATTGTTATTATGTGCTCACTCGTCGTCGTCGCATATGCTTGTAGTGCATGGACAATATGGTAGAAAAGTGGCTATGGTCCTTTTAGATTTGAGTGCCGCAATCGACACTGTGGACCATGAAATTCTGTTTTTTACGTTTAAATAGTTTTGTAGGTATAGATGCTGTTGCTCTAGAGTGCATGGTGCAACTCATACTCAAATGGGCGACCTCTATATGTTTGTATTGGTGATGAATTATCCAATCCTGTATACATGGAATATTCTGTTCCACAGGATTCTGTCCTTAGAACCCAGTGGTTTACTATTCTATACACGTCTAATTTGTAGCATTTTGACCAACAACAATATTTCATAGGCCTATCACGTTCATGCAGACGATACCCGGATTTACCTTGATTTCAGGCCTTCTAAATGACAACTCCTTGTTAAAAGCCATCAAATGCCTTGGAAATTGTATCAATGACATCCGTCTGTGGATGAGATTTTTTTTTTTTTTTTTAACTTAATCATGAGAAAATCGAGTCTTTTGCTTTGGTTCTTGTCATCAGACTGCTGAAGTTATAATGTTCCATGCATACCGATTGGTTAATTTCCAGCTTCATCCTTCCACTCATACACGTAATTGTTTATTCCAATATATCATAACATAACAAGATTACGGGCTAAGAAGGTTTAGTAACTCCATAAAAAAGCCCAAACTAACACCACCACCACCACGAAAATAAATTAAAGACACCCAGAGTTATAGAGAATACACAGAATATGTCTATCAAATACCACATTTCTAGAATAACGAGTTTTGCTGTATTTCATTTTAGAGGTATCTACAAATTACGTAAATATTTAAATGATAGGACAACTGAAAAATTGTACATTCTGTCCTCACTATTCTGTGTACCGAATTCGGTAATCTTCTTCTTTTTAACATTTCTTTCCAGTAAGCAGGTAAGGGTAACGAAGGAGGTTACTACTTAATGCCACTTCTGAACTCTTCAGATTAAATCAATTAAAATAAATATTTTCCAAATGTAAATGACGCTCAATTATCATCTCAGGCAACAAGCCCTTCCCGATCGCGACGACGACGAGTCAATTACAATGACGGGGTCGTCGCCTGCGTATTCGGTTATAATAGTAACAATGCTATCACGAAACGCTTAATACGCTTAACGCTTAAAACGACCCGGACGAGAACACAGGTACGACGTACGGACAGACATAACATTGACAACCAAGTCAATGTCCACGGCCTTTGATAACCAGTTGTGGTGCACTGGCGTGTCTACCCAACCCAGGTTTCAACCCAGGGCCTCTTTCTGTAGACATGTATGATAAGCGCTACACCACAGTAGGTATCTTACCTAATAAAGTTTCTCCATTTATACACTTGAGTACAGTTTAAAGCACTTCAGGATCCTGTAGAAATCACATGGTTGAAGTGTTTTTAACAATGTTGAGTTGAAATGGCTGTTCTAAGGCCCTTAGCTTTGTTTGTAAGACTGTTTAGGTAAAATGTAACAAATACAATTGACTACAACAATCTACAAGTCAACAATCACTGACAAATAAATTCTATAAAAAAAAAACACTTGACGACGACGAGTAAACACAGAATTACAATGACGGGGTCGTCGCCTGCGTATTCGGTTATGATAGTAACAATGCTATCACAAAACGCTTAATACGACTCGGACGAGAACACAGGTACGACATACGGACAGAGATAACATCGACAACCAAGTCAATGTCCACGGCCTTTGATAACCAGTTGTGGTGCACTGGCGTGTCTACCCAACCCAGGCTTGAACCCAGGGCCTCGTGGTCTATAGACATTTATGAAAGCCGCTACACCACACACACACACACAAAAAAAAACTCGCGATTCACGTCTTATTTACATCAATTTCCAAGCGCAAACCCTCCCCCATCTCTCCGCCTTTTGATGTTAGCTACAAAATTAAATTGTCAGTATTGACGAAACAATCAAAAGATTAGTTCAGTGGTCAAGCATGTTTATTTTATGTGAAAGAGGACTTCAAACGAAACAAAATGGTGAAAAAAGCTTTGCAAAATCTTATTCCGTTACAGGTTAAGGAGATATTAAAGTTTAAACTTCGGTATCATTTCTTTAAAAATGACTGAAATCAGACTAGTTGTGATGTCATAGCCTCAGATTCTTCAAAAGTTTGTTTAATGTTTTCACTATTTCAATTAGGCCTATTTTTCCTCAAATTTTCTTCAGGTTTGGTATATTATAAATACCCTTCCTAGATTAGTTTTACTACTTTTTGACATATCCCATGTTTTTTAAGCCACAAAATCCCAGGACAAAATATAATAGAATGATACATCAAGACTTTGAGGAATCTGAGGCTATGACATCACAACTAGTCTGAATTTCAGTCGTTTCTACACGACTGATACCAAACTTTAAAATTCAATATCTCCTTAACAAAATAAGATTTATGAATGTTTTCTTCATCATTTTGTTCTATTAAAGTCCTCTTTCATATCAGATAAACTAACTCGACCACTGAACTAATCCTTTAAAGCAGCGGGGTTTGTTTAATTTGCTTTCGTCGGTGAATGTAGGACTTGCTCTTTTGTACTTCGCCTTTTCATTACCTTCCATGCAAGCAGGCTGGTAAACTTGTTTGTTGTTGTTTCATAGATAAAGGAATCGGGGCCAGTGAACCATCTCCCCACTTTTCTGCATATTTTTTCACAAAAGTGTCCCTCATGAAAATAAAAAGTGCCCCCCAATTACTTTCAAAGGTGCAAGAACTAGTAAAATGTGCACTCACTTATTTTTTTGTTACATAAGTTCCCTTTCAAAAAGAATTAACTACTGACCCAAGTGGGTCTAAAAATGAAATGCTCCGTATATGTACTGTATCATATTATCAACAGACGGGGGAAATATGCGCATGACTGGGGAAGTTCCCACTATAAGGGTGTTTTAGCTGACGTCACGAGGTAACATGACTTTGTTCACATGGTCATTTTCTCAGGTCATTTGCATTGGTGTGTGTGTGGGAGGGGTAGGGGGTAAAAACCACTACTTCACTTTCTCGTTATCCCTGAAATTCGTTTATTTTCACGTTGTGCTGAAAACAACAGCTTATATCGTTTGTCATGTTGTTATATAAGATTATTTTATGCTCATCAATGATTTGTCTCTAATTTTTAATTTGTCATTTTCAATTTTTGCTAAAGGAATCTTTTCATCAAGACTGATTTTTACGTTATACTGGTTCTTGGACTAATAGATGTTGGTGTTTGTCAATCGAGGGGAAGGTCCGCCATTCTTCCAAAAGTTGTACTTATAATTGGAGCGTCAAATAAATACTTCATTTTCCCGAAAAATTTCAAAACCAACAGGATCTTGATCGACCTTCGAAATCCAAAGTTACTGCTGTACGACGCGACGACTTCAACTTACGTTTCACACTAAGATTTACAGCGAGCACTTTATATCAGGTATGTAGGTAGTAGGCTTTGTCTGAGTATAACGAACAATCAGCTGGAGTTAACGTTAAAGTTACTCTTCGTATACCCAGTGAAAATATAAAACTTAAGGAAAATATTAAGTAAAATCGGAAGGAGCAAAATATTGCAAGTAGTAAAATTCGCTGAATTGGTACTGGTATCTTAGCATGTAGTATGTTTGTTGTATGTGTGATGTGACTGAGCTGTGTGCAGACGCGTGAAACGCAACGCCGCTTACCTGCAAAATGCAGTCCAGTTGAGTTAGAGTCACGTGATGAAATCCCTTTATACGAGATCGTGTCCCTACTTTTTGAAAGGTTTCTACACCCCTGTGTTGCTTAAGGTATGAATGAACATGGTATGATTGGAATATTGCGAAAGCCCATTAGGGCCATAAACAAAACAGTTTTAGGATGCAAGAAAACAGTTTTGGAATGCAAGAAAAAAGTTTTGGATAAAAACACGAAAATGGTTAGGTTTAGGTAAAGGTTAGGTTATCCTAACCCAACCCTAGCCTAAGTCATACGAAGTAACGTTCGTGCAAGTGGCTTTTATTTCATCTCAAACTTTTTTTTTCTCAAAAAGATGGACACCTTGATTTGTTGGCAGTGATTGACAGCAAGGACAATGTTGCCTGATGAAATTAAAATGGATTAACTAAATGGTCAAACGCAGGTCCATCTTATTTCAAAGAGGACTTCAAAAGAAGCAAAATGGTGAATAAATCATTCAAAATGGTTATTCCGTTTAGGAGATATTCAAGTTTAAAGCTCTGTCTTATCTGTGTAGAAATGACTGGTGTACTAAGGAAGGTAGTTTGGTTGTCCTCATCTTCACATTAATTCATTTAAAAAAATGTATTTAACTTTTACTATTTAAATTATTTTTCCTCAAAATTTCTTCAGGTGATGTATTATAATGATTATCCTTACTAGATTCTGTTTGATTATTTCCTGACATATCCACTGGTTTTAAGCCACAAAATCGCAGGACAAAATATGATAGAATACATCAAAACTTTGAGGAATCTTGAGGCCGTGACGTCACTAATAGTCTGATTCCAGTCGTTGCTACAAAAATGATACCAAACTTTAAACTTAGAAATCTGAATTTTATCCTAAGGATAATTTACCACTTCAAGAAGGTGAATTCAATTTAAGAAAAATTAAAAAAAAAAATTCAAATAGAAAAAATTAATTCAAATAGAAAAAATAACAATTATAAAGAAACTGAAGGATGTCAATCTTCCATAAAGACTTAATACACCAATCATTTCTACACAGATATGCTTAAGATTTGTGCATGCTTTCTAATCCATTTTGTTTCTTCTGAAGTCCTCTTTCATCTGTTCATATAAGATGAACTTGCTTGACTTATCGTTTAAAGCCATATCATAAAATCTAAGTTAATTAAAGACCTTTTATCGTGATATAAATGTAGCGACGTATATAGTTTTACTCAACCTTATTTTAGACTTCCTTTTCAGTATTCGTGTCTTTCTTAAGTAAAAGATTCAAATTAAATACATGATTATTCAAAAAATTCCTTAAATTTAAGCATATTGTTTGGTTGGCTTACACACCCTCCCACATCGTCGTCGTCATCGTCGTCGTCGTCTTCATCATCATAATCTTGTACTATTTTCATATCTATGAATGGAGTAAACTATATTGATATACCTTTTTGCAGTTTATATTTTGTCTAAAAGTATTTTGATACAATTTTAATGGAGCTATGTGGAAATAATTAAACAAATCAACATTACCACGAACCATGGTGACAACTTGTACCATTTTACTGATTATCGGAAATAAACAAAGAATGTAAATAACGCACTTTATAGTAAATATTTGTATGTGCCAAATCCACAATATTAATATCTGACTATTGTGGACATTGCAGGTCCTATGCCGACAACCCCTCATTGACGCAACTTATAGGCATTTTCATGGGTGTGCGGGGACTCGGGGAGTGACAATCGGAGCCCATAAAAAAACATATTATTTAGGAGTCCTCCGTATTTAGATTTTGTACATGGGTGTAGCCCCTGTAACCCAGAAGGTATCCCATAAAATTTGGTTAAAGGTCAAGAAAAGTTGCTAAAATGTCCATACATATTGCTGAAACGTCTAAAAATACTAAATGATCCATAAATTTTGCTAAAAAGTCCATAAATTCTACTAAAAGGTCCTGTAATAATGCTAAAAGAAACCAACAGTTTTTCTCTTCAGTAAAATTTGGCCTACGAACAGTTTAAAGATTGCTATTTTGACAAATTTTGGAGAACATTTTTCACGCTATTAACATTTGTTTTTGTTCTCCAACCTCCCACCCTTTTCTTTCAACCCACCATCCCTTTCCCATCCCACCATCTCCTTCCCACCCCACATATCCCCTTCCTACCCTACCGCCTCTTCCCACCCCACCCTCCGATCACACTATTCCCCTTCCGACTCTATCGTCCCTTAACCAATGCAAACAGCTGGCTACTCCACTGTTTTATAGGGCTCTTAGAGCTTACTAATCCCTTTCACTATCTTGATATGTCCCGGCCCTGAAACTACGATCGGTTTGTAGCGACAAGCAAGATTCATGAAAACATGGACATTGATCATGGGTCGCCGAGAGTGATTGCGGGCCCGGGGGTATCTTGAAGATACGGGCCACTTTGTTCAGCCAAAATTAATTATACAGACTAAAGGATTCATTACACAGACTAAAAGGCTATGCCTTTTGATCACGTATCATTTTTCTTAATTTTTGCGGGCTCCTGTACGATCCGGGTGCCTTGAATCACTGACCCAGAAGAAACGACCCCCTTAACCCCATTATCGGCGGTACTGGCAATGACGACAAGAGCATGTATACGGTCACTGCTCGCGGTACCGATGAGAGTGAGTCTCATATGTAAGCAAATTCACATGTCTGCATGGGGAGCCCAAGTCATGGACTTTCGCCTTTTTTTGCCCCTGTGGTTATGTTTTTATGGTAATTTTATTTTTTGGTCCCCAAAAATATACGCAAGTACATTTGGGACCGAAATGTTCCCCTGCTCGTCGCCCCCTTGAATTATAGTTTGCTGTGCATTTCGTATGCGAAAGATACTGGGTTCGACTCCCGTCGCGAGCGCCTGTTGTGTATCGTATTTGAGCAAGACACATTAATCAATTGCTGCAATCCACTCAGCTGTAATTGAGTACCAGCACTGATGGGGCGTTTACCTGCAATAAACTGGCAGGATTTTGATGCCGGGGGCAAGGAAGGGGCATCTTTATCTCATAGGGGAAAAGACTAATAGATCGGACAAAATATATCGCCCGAACAAAATTTTCCGGGGGGAATTGCGATCTCGTGAGGGTAAAGTGGAAAACTCCACCTCCCCCGCATGGCGGACTGCCGTCCTGTACAGGGGAGCCAAGTGCGTTCATCCGTTTGCGCCAAATGAATGTACACCTTTTTTATGTTACAATATTGGCAATTAGTTTAAAACTCACATGATGGTATTCTCATGGATTTGAGAGAACCATCATAAACCGGGTTTTTACCCTGCTGTTTTCAGGTAAAAACCATGCAAGAATATGGGTCCTGGCGCCCGTCTCCAATGGACGTTGAGCATCACGCATCCACTTTTCACTTCCCCTAAGGCTGAACTTTTCATGTATCGAGACCTACATCTGCGCTTGGTGTTCAGGTGCTAGCCGATTGTGTTACAAAGTTCTTTGTAGTTGTAACCCCCTCCTCCCCGTCCCCGCACCTCAGACGAATGCTTCGATTCGTCCGACAGTGGCGAGATTTTGGGTGCTCAAAGCACTGGCGATATGTTAGCTATGGGACCACAAGGGCAAAATTCTCCAGTGGGCCCCCGGCTGTATAGTTGCATGCGCTACTGTAAGGTCTTTGTTTAATTAACTGACATCTTTCATTAAACAAACAAATGGTAATGGTTTTCTTCTTATTCAAATCCTGGTCCTGGATAAGTCCCAACTATAAAATGAAGTAATCACCTCCGAATAATGATGTCATTCGTCCCGCAACTCAATCGAACGCTCCGATTGAGTCCGACAGTGGCGAGATTTGGAGTCATCAAATCACTGGCGATATGTTAGCTATGAGGCCACACATGCCAAATTCCCCGATGGGACCCAGTAATGTATACTTGCATGCGCCACTGGAACGCCTTTGTTTATAATGCAATTAACTGACAATTTTAAACAAACAATGTATTCTTATTCAAATTCTGATCCTGACATACGTTCCAAAATGATGATCTCTGAATAATTAAGTCATACTTTACCTTATATCTTATTTTACCGAAACATCCTCGAAGTCTCTGGGTATACGAGAAACCTACACACTATCCTACCAATTCAGGATAATAAGATCCAATGCCTGAACTTAT
Organism: Chiridota heheva; assembly: GCA_020152595.1. Classification (NCBI taxonomy): domain Eukaryota; kingdom Metazoa; phylum Echinodermata; class Holothuroidea; order Apodida; family Chiridotidae; genus Chiridota; species Chiridota heheva. Next base: position 1,224,550 of record JAIGNY010001734.1, on the reverse strand, counting down.
GATAGGACATAAAGGCCGCTATAACGATATCCTTGATGTATACGGTTAACGCTATACGGTGTAACGAAGAAACTGGCACGAGCAAATTGTCCTGTAAATATCCTTTATATATAATCTTACACAGGCACGTACTTCCAACAACCCCACACTCCTTGCAATTACAAAATTAGAAATACCGTTTTCACAAGTTTTCATTGCACTTGAAGCAAATCACTAAGAGTTAGGTCAAGTACAAACTCCGCTGGATGGAAGCGAAATATTTCGTCACCTAATTGAATACTATCTATTGACTTCAGGATATTTTCTCTCCACTTTCACAGTCACAATATGTAATGATTACATTAAAAGTTAGACTCGTTATAGAGTCACGATAACAAAAGCATATCAGAAACGTAACGGTAAAAATATGTTGTAGTTACGACACTCCTGTTTTGTAAAATCCTAAACCCACGCTTGAGTGATTCCTGAATAGACTGGCAGTTTTAAGCTAAAACTGAAGTATTCGTTGAATAATGCAACAAAAACACGCTGAATAGAATAGGGTCAGTCAGGGCATTTTCATTTTAAAGACAGGATTTTAAGCTGTTTTACGGCGAAGCAGCGAAGATAACAAGTGTGCAATATACTGTGTGTGGATGTGAAGATGTGCTTGCCTTCCAGACAGATAAAATCAGTGTACATGGTGTATGGATTATTCTTGTCAATAACTACTGTTAAACAAGCGAAAAGTGAAACAAATATTGTAAGCTTGTAATCAAACGGACAACTTTGTGTAGCTCATATTTACACAACGAAGTTTTTACACAACGAAGTCCAGTTTTCATCATTTGATGGTGTTTTATTCGTTAAGTAAGCATTTGACATCTTACGCACGTCTTCTTGGACCCTTATGCAAGATGAACATTTACCAGGACTCATAACGTCTTCGAAACAGTACAAGGTAAGTGATGGCACACTGTTATTTCTATTGGTATTCTAATCCGGCACATGGTTGGAGTCCTCGCTGAACCATCCGGCACATGGTTGGAGTCCTCGCTGAACCATCCGGCACATGGTTGGAGTCCCCGCTGAACCATCCGGCACATGGTTGGAGTCCTCACTGAACCATCCGGCACATGATTGGAGTCCTCGGCTGAACCATCCGGCACATGGTTGGAGTCCTCGCTGAACCATCCGGCACATGGTAGGAGTCCTCGCTGAACCATCCGGCACATGGTTGGAGTCCTCGCTGAACCATCCGGCACATGGTTGGAGTCCTTGCTGAACCATCAGGCACATGATTGGAGTCCTCGGCTGAACCATCCGGCATATGGTTGGAGTCCTCGCTGAACCATCCGGCACATGGTTGGAGTCCTCGCTAAACCATCCGGCACGTGGTTGGAGTCCTCGCTGAACCATCCGGCACATGGTTGGAGTCCTTGCTGAACCATCAGGTACCATGATTGGAATACACCCATGCTGAACCATCCGGCATACCTGGTTGATTCTCAGCACCGGAAGGTTAATACTTCAGCTGAACCAATGTGGAAAGGGGAGAGCACCTCATGTCTTTACCAGCACGGGGACAAGGGGGATTTCACACAACAAGCAGACACGGGGAATAGGGTGCCTTTGGTCCATTTTTCCCTTTTTTCGAAAGCAGTGCATGGCCACTGTTCAGCATTAAAAATTTAGGCCCAACCGTAAACTTTTGGTGTCAAAGTCCAAAAATGGAGCCAGGAGGATCTCGATAGCTTCATATTTGACAAAAATGGGAGTCCTGGCCACCTTCCCATTCCCCTATGGTTGTGCCGCTGCATACAAAGTGACCATTCTATTATTTATACTGATTTGGTATAGAAAAGGCGGTGTTAAGTCAACTCATCCCAAATCAACTCGACACAAAGTCAAGTTAACAAACTCACCCCCTGCCAAACTAACTGAGCTCATATCATTTTTGAAACGAGTTGGTTATGGGGCACCTCTTCACCTTCATCTATTCCTTGCTTTTGTAGTACTGTATTGTTAAATCTAAGAACCCCTCTAAATGTCTACGAATCTTTGAAACTGT